>CAXKVX010004791.1:0-15527 GCA_964058865.1 Eleocharis quinqueflora
CTGTTGCTCCCTGTATTATGAGATAAATCTCATATAACCTTGAGTTGTTGTTACACAAAGAATACGAATTTCTTGTTAATATATATTTCTAACCTTCATAGGCCGTACAAAAAAGAATGGGCCGTAGAGAGCCCAAACAATGTCTTTTCGAAGAGCAACTACTCCATCCATTGTGATTGTTGCAATTGCGTCAAGAAATCCCTTGTATTTTTGTTAATAACGCAATTTCTAAAAGCTTACCTTTTCGGCCCAAAGCCTGCCAGATCATATTTCAATTATTTCAATTGCACGAGGACTAATTTATAACGGAAGTTAAAGCGCAGTAAGGAAAGTGTAGAAAAGAGTCTTCCGATGCATAATCAAATGTACCGTTTAGAAAATAAAAAAATAGAAAAAGAGGAAATTGCACTTAAAACTGAAGAAATCATGAATTTGTCGTACAAAATTAACTTTTCTTTTATTTGCTACCAAAAACAACTTTTCTTTATTTATCATTTTTTGTTTTAAAGACAAATATATCTGCCGATCTTCTTTCTCATTATACTTCTTCACTTCTGGGTCTTGCCCCTGATTCTTCCGGGAGGAGGGTTCCGTTGTGAGGGAGATGTGGTGATCGTTGAGAATTAGGATTGAGGCCCACTAGTGAAAAAGTAGAAGGAGAAAGGAAATCGTAGAGGTGGCAGAATTCGATCCAATTCGAAAAACTCGTCCGATCCGATTTGATCCGACTTTTGAGGAAGTCAAACTAACAAGAACCTAACCCGACTCAACCTGACACAATCCGTAATCCGATCTGAAGCGACACCTATGGACTTGAGACCCGCCCGACCTAAAATGACACGACCCGCAACCCGATTCAAAGCGACATATGGACCTGAGACCCGCCCGACCCGACCTGACACGACCCAAAACCCAATTCTGAGCGACACATGAAGACTCGAAACCCGACCCGACCCGACCTGCTTCGACTCATAACCTGATCTGACGCGACACCTATTGACCCTTAACCCGACCTGACCCTACCTAACACAACCTGTAACCAGATCTGAAACGACATTTATGGACTCGAGACCCGCCCGACCCGACCTATCCTGACCCGCAACTCGATTTGACCTGTAATCCGATCCGACCTGCTTCGACCTATAACCCGATTCGAAGGAATACTTGTGGGCCCAAAACTCGATCCGACCTGATCCGATTCACTGATTCTCTGTGGGAGGAGCGACTCATCTAATTGGGAATTAGGATTAGAGAAGGGCGAAATGAATAGCAACTTGGATATCGAAAAAATTTAAAGAGCGAGGGTTATTACTCACTTGGATTTTGTTAAAAAAAATTCACTGAAAATCATTTTAGGAGGGAATGTAAAATACATATACAAATTCTTGGAAGGAAGTAAATAATTATTTTCTTATCCGATAAAAATTTATCAACACAAGAAAATATTACATAATATAATATTATATAATATTTTTATTATGAAAATTTATTAACTTAGTTTATATGTTCTAGAAATTTACTATGAAACTAAAATCATAATTTTAGTCATGAGATTTAGTATAGAAACAAATATAAAAATGTGTGTATACTAATAAAGTGGATACTAAATTAAGAAATTACAATTAAATGATACTGATTCATCAATTTATAGATTCATTTGAATAAAGAAAACAATTCTAGAAAAAATTAAATTAATATATCATGTCACTTTAGTTAGAATTCTTGTATTAAAAGTAAAGTTAAAGAAATACTCATGCAAACCTGTTATTGCTCCACAACAAGTATGATTTATGCCATATTATAATACTATATAGACATATGTTGAATAAAAAAAAAATTATAGACATATGATAAAACTATTGCAATGACTCTCATGATTCACATGCTATTAACATAAATGAAGTCCGAAAATATGTAGTTTGAACAATAACGAAATTTAGTGATACAAAAACTTCCGCCATGAAAGAAACTACATTTCCAACTATAATATCAATGAAATATATTTGTGATGTATTAAAAACAATGGAAAAATTCTAACATGCGTCTAACATTTAAAAAAAAATATTTATCATCATCTTTGAAACCATAATTGAATTTTATCTATGGATAAGAATATTTTTTAGAATCAAACATTACTATTTCAAGTATCATGAAAAAAATAATTTACAATCATCATGAATGATTGAATCAAGCTACTAATAAATTGAAGAAATCAATTAAAATATCAAGCAATAATTAGACTAAATTAAATTTCTAAGTATAACATTATATATATAGAAATATTTTTGCAGGTTTTAAATAAATTTTCAACCAATCATGAAAATTAAAACAATGAAAAATTAGTGCATACAAAACTTTTAGGCACTCAAATCAATTAAATTAAAATGAACTCATGGACTCAAAAAATTGAAATAGTAGGTATAACATAACTTGATCTAATCTCGTCCGATCCGAGCCAAGCCAACACACGAAAAGCCGGCACTAAACGATCCGAGACCCGACTTGACATCACCTAACCTGACCCGTGACCCGAAAGTTGTCGATAGTCAACGATCTGAGACCATGCTCGAACTCGCCTAACTAGACATGTGATTCGAAAGTTGTTGACATTTAACGACCCGAGACTTGACCTGACTCGTGACCCGACCCGATCTCACCCAACCCGACCCGTGACCCGAAAGTTATCGACATATTACGACCCGAACTCGACCCGATCCGTCACCCGAAAGTTGTCGGCACATTATTGCCCGAGACCCGACCTAACCTAACCCAACCATGTTGTGCTAAGCAATGTCTCAATTTGTCGATTTTCAAAACAAAAATTATTTAAACTAACCATTTGATATTGAGTGTCTTCATTAGATTTGAATTTAGAGATCAAAGAACTCAAGATGCAACATTGAAGACTAAGGAAGCATCAAGGGATGAAGACATGAAGTATAATCTCCATTAGATACAAGAATGAAGACTAAAGAGCATCAAAGATTGAAGATATGAAGCTCAATCTCCATTAGGTGCTATAAATAAACATGTCAAAATATTTTAAATCAAGAAGTTGAGCTAAAACAGCAGGAATTGAGCTTTTGGCACTCATAACATTGCCCAACATTTTACAACGTTGCACAACATTATGAGCAAGTTGTATAACGTTTCCCAACATTATACAACGTTATATAACGTAGTGCAGCCAAGACTGTCAGGTAAAGTTATCATAACATCACACAACAATGCAGAACGTTGTACAACGAAGCACAACAATGTTGTACAACATTATACTATGTTGTGTAATGTTATAGGGAATAAAGACAAAATAAAACGATAAGATTTTAAAATTCTGACAGACTGGCTATAACACAACGTTTTAACACAAAAAGTCCGAAAAAAGAGGATTTTACAACATATATAAAAATGAGCCATTTTATCTTCTTCATAATCTGATTTAACTTTGCAAAAACACTTCTCTCCCAGCCATCATTGTTGCATAAGCTAAAACCTTCAAAATCATTCCAAAGCTCAACTCCTTGATCCAAAGTGTTCAAATCAATCTAGAGAGTGTTGAGAGATTAGTTGTGTATCCAATTATATTATCCTATCATCTATTCCTCCTATTCTCCTTTGTGAGCCTTGTGTGAAATTAGGATCTAACTATCCTACCGGAGTGTGCAAAGTAAGTTAGATTTCGACTTGTATTTGAAACAATGTTAGTGAAGCGGACCGGGCTTTCTACCACAAGAAGTGGGGGCGTCGGGGACCCGAAGACGTAGGCGAGGCCATTTGTGCAAGATGAAATTCGTCAACACTTGATTGAGCCATTCTTTTCCTTTTACTCTCTTTCAATTCATTTGTATTAATTGCTTTGTATGATTGTGAATTGAATTTGTGCTTGAATTGTTGTATTAGGAAAATGATTGAATTGCTTGATTGCCAATTATAATTGCTATTTGAAAATAATTGATTAGTTGGTTATTACGCTTTCGCAATTAGATTTTAGTTAAGCCACATTGGTATACACACTTCTCCAATTTATTGTTGGCATCGTGCAATTGAAAAGTGTATCAATTGAATTGGTCGAATTGATTGAATTAATCTATTTAGCAATTGTCAATTGAAATTGAGTTGGTAAAATTTTCAATTAGGACCTTATAATTGTTATTAAGCCGAAAAATTATAGTTACCCTAGACCGCCTAGGTTTTATAAAGTGGTATCAGAGCAAGTTGAGCTTGCTAATTAAGAAGTCACTTAGTTAGAAGCAAAGGTCCAAAATGGCATCTCTTAGTCATTTTGAAAAACCTCTAGTATTCGACCAAGATTGTTTCGATTTTGATTATTGGAGTGCCACAATGAAATTTACTTAGAAAAAATTGACGTATGACACATGTTAGAAAAAACATACATACCTACTCTTGAGGAAGGAACTACCAATCTAACCGATACATCTGCATATAATAATAAGAAAACAAAACAAAAGCAAAAACAAAATAAACATGAGTGAATAAAAATGAGCGAGCCAAGATAGACAGATGCACAATGAAAAAATCAATAGCATCACGCACACTTTACACTCATAACTAAATTTTTATTTTTCTTTTCAAAGAATTTTCTATAATTGGTTTGTATTTATAGAATTGGGAGAAATAATTCGGCATTTACTAATTCTAAGATATCACGGTAACATGTTAGTGAAGGTGATAAGTTTTTACCTTGATTAAGAACACTTATGGACTCGATTAAAATAGAACAACAAATTTCTTTAAATTTACTAAAGACTTTGACAAATGATTTGTTTAGTAGCAAGCTAATAATCTCACCAAAGACATGTTCATTAAATTTGCATGTAGTTTAGAATTTGATTTGGTTATTTATTTTCTTTACTTGACAAAAAATTATGTCCGTGATGTGAAGAAGATCATTAAAAAATATTTCAAATATATTACCACATTATATGTCTTAAAATTTGAATTGTTTAAAGCCTAAATTACCTTAAGAAGCCAAAATGTGATTTACGTCGATAAATTTGGTTTGGATTTCATAAACACCCGGATTAAGGATAAATTATGCAAGTTTTTATGTAGGGTTTATTATGAATTTATCCCAAGTTTCATTTAATTTAGAGTTAATTTAGGTTTAATTAGTGTTTTATTTTTTTAAAAGTTCAAGTCATTATCCTATTTGAGCTTTAATGCAGAAAAACATAAATTTTGGAACACAATGGATGCCATTGAAAACCTATGGAACAAGTAAGAATGAAGAATGCTTGCCAGCCAAGTCAATTGCGACCGCAATATATCTCCTTGCGACCGCAATCAACCTTAGGAGTTCACTGTCTTAGAAGTCATCAACTTTCCAAGTCTATTACGGTCGCAGAACATTTCATTGTGACCGCAATCAAGTGCAACCTTGTCAGCCAAAATTAGAAAGGTTTCTCTCAAGTCAATTGCAATATTAGGGCCGCAAACAAGCACACAGTTTAAAGACAAAGAGGCTGCATTTTCTCACTCAAGTCCATTACGGCCACAATAACCAATGTTGCGACCGCAAGATAGTTAAGATCCACAATTAGTAGTCAAGCAAGAAATCACCTCAAGTCCATTATGGCCGTAACAACCATTATTGTGGCCACAATTGAACTATGCAGAACTAAAACCTGCAGCTTGTAGGATTCTATTTTGAGAGTTTTGTTCCAAGTATAAATACCTATTTTTTTGTTTCAAGGGTTACGATTTTTATCCAGTTTACAAATGATTTAGAATAGTTAACTTGCCAAGAAGAGAAGAACAATAAGGAGAAGCGAAGATCAAGGCTGATTCATCGCAGAAATTCAGTTCAATCAACTCCGTCTTTCTCTTTTCTTTAGATCTCTTATACTTTTGTGTTTTCTGCCCTGTAGTCATGTCCGACTAAGTTTTTATTAAGATATTATTAGGAATGACATGAAACTATGTTGTATGCTTGTTTGATTTAGTATATTTATAGAAAATTATTTATGACTTGCTTTCAACTTAATTGTTTGCAATCTTGATCAAATTATTATCTTAAGATTTAATATTTGCAATTGAGAAATTGAATGTTAGATCTTAACCATAAAAAGTAGGGTACTCAATAGGCTAAGTACTGAAACTTCACTTTTGTTGATTACGAGTTTTACTTAATTATCGAATTGTACCAAGTATCGAAAAGAGAATAACATGAACTTAGAATAATTAAAACGGTAGATCTTAAAGAGTTTAGACTAGTATAAACAAGTATTGAGAAGTGAAGCCATTAGGCGTATTCTAATACTTGCTCCATTCGCATCAGATACGTTTCGTTTCAGATATATCACGTGACAATGACGATATATTTTATGTTTTGTCACTTTGCTGTAAAGTTGAAATCACTTCCAATCAAAACAACTTACTATGGTGTAATCTCCTCTTTTGTATTTAATAATAGCTTTTATTTATATATTTACATATTTGTTTGGGACTCAAGGCTTCGTTATTGTTGTTGTAGTAGTAGAAAATATAAAGATTTATAGAAGAGCCAAACATAAGAATGAATAAATGCATACACATGCGCAAAGCAATTATCTTATAAACATTTTACAGAACACAAAAGAAGCTACTTACCGCTGAGTTTGAACACGATACCAATATAGAGATATCCTTTGGTACTAAAATTACAAACCTTACCTTCATATAACTTTCAGAAAATCACTACCAAACAAGTATCAACATTAGTGAAAAAGTGTATCCATAACAAGCTCTAATCACGATTCATAATCTAGTTACAGCATAATTTAGTTTTTGTTTAGTTTAGATAATCAACCACCAACACAACTTCATTTATGAAATCTTTTCTAACTTAGATTAAATTTATTAGAATCTAAAATTAGAACTGACTTCTCCCTACAAATCAACCAATAAGTACTACAATTGAACGGTTATATACTTGCGACAATAATTTAGGAAATAGTGTTATTAAAACTCACGCATCAATATAGCAGAAACATTTATCTCGAAAGGATTTTATTTATGAATATGTTTCTTTTGTCCTTTTACTTTGGAGTCGCTTTCTTTTGAGATTTCTTGATCTTCCTACCACTAGCTTGGATCATGAGGACTGTTGGCACCTTTTTCGTCGCCCTCCTTCCGATCAGGGAAAATGAGGAGCATGAAAGAAAGAGTGTACAAGTCATCTCGAGCGTACGTAGATTTTTGGATTTTGAAACGCAAGCGTCTAGGGCTTTTATTTTTTAACCATATGAGGTTATTGGAATCGATAATCCTGATCAGTGTAAGCCTCTGTCATTATTTCCCGAGACAATATTTAAGTACTCGACACATATGATTAATAAGTAGTGCTAGATTGAGTCCTACGGGTCGGGAGAAGGCGATCTATGACTGAATGGTTGGGTTTGAGATGACTTTTCTTGAGAGGTAGTCAGTCTTCCGAATTGTTCAAGATTGTTTCAAAAAGAGGTCACGCGACGAAGTGACGTCATGTGACTTGATGTGTCGTCGTTCATCACAAGTCATGCGTAATGCGACGACATCATGCGTAATGCGTAATGTGGCAACGTCATGCATCATGCGGCGAAGTGGAGTCATGCGGCATGCATCATCATGTGTCATGCAACATATGCGGCTTGCAGTAGCTAAGCGACGTCATACAGCTGATAGCAACAGAACAGCGACACGCGACGTGCAACGACAAAGCGACGTCAAGGGTTATGCGTCATGCACCACGCGTGCAGCAGCAAAGCGATGTTAGATGACTTGATGCGTCAGCATGCATCATGCATCATGTGTCATGCAACTACATCATGCAGCGACGTTTTGCATCATGCGTCTTGATTCATGCATCATTCGTCATGCATCATACCTAATGTAGAATGCATCTTACGTCTTGAGTAATTCATCTTATAGCAATAGTGCGACGTCGTGTAGCGGAGCAACTTGCAGTGGAGCGGTGTCATGCGTCATACGTCTCAAGTCATGCAACGTTGCCATGCAGCGTCGCCATGTGTCTTGAGGCGTGTGTGGTGAGTCATGTGTCGTGCGTCATTCATCGTGCATATTGTGACGGGGGAGAAGCGTCACACTTCATGCGTCATGAATCACACACCATGTATCGTGCGTCGTGCATCGTGCCTTATGCATCCTGTGGCGGCATCATGCGGCATCATACAGCTTGTGATGACGTTGCTGCTACCTGCCATCCTGTGCTGCTATAAAGGGGTCGACACTCTCTCTGGTGAGCCAATAAGCAAAATGTGCGACATAAGAGTTTAGTCCAGGAATACGAACCAATATAACTACCGGATATGCAATCCTAGGTATCAACTTTCAGATGCTAAGTAGAAAGCTTGTCTTCTTATCAACTATGGACTTGATTGTTTTGATATTCCTTTGGCAAATTTATCCAAATCAGGTCTCATCGAGTAGAGAAGGTGAAGCACCCTCTAACGAACCCTTATGACAATTGTGTGTCCTAACGAATTAATCCAGGGGTGTGAACAAATATAGCTACTTGAAACGAAATCCAGAGGTACTTGGGCCAATTTTCAGAGGCCAAGTAGAAATCTTATCTGCTTGCCAAATATGGACTTGATTGTTTCAGTAAAATTTTGGCAGATTCATTTAAATCTGGTATCATTGAGTAGGAGGTGAATTTCTCTCTAACAAGTCCTTACTCCAACTGTGTGTTATAATGGTTTAGTCTCGGGGTACGCACGAATATAGCAACCTGATACGCAAGCCTAAGATACTTGCCAAATTCTTAGAGGTTAAGCAGAAAATTTGGTTGTTAGCTAACTTCGGACTTGATTGTTTAGGTATGTGTTAGGCAGAAAGGTAAAAATCTGGTCACGTTGAACAGAGGCAGTGACAATCTCTCAAACAAGCCATTACGTCAATTGTGCATCATAGCTATATAGTCTCAGGTACACACAAACATGAAGAACTTAGAGTTGTATTCTAAGCTTTTTTTTGGTGTTTTACTGAAAGTTTGCCATCCTTAAATGAAGTAATCGAAGAAGCAATACTTCTCGTAGTAGGCTCTGATGCTTTGTTGAGTTTTCTTGATAGGTTACCAACCACAAATGAATCACTTAGATCAGAAACATTTAACGTAGTAGGATAAGATGTTGTGTGGTGTTTAAGTGAAAGGTTACCACCCTTAAAAGACGTACTGGACTAAGAAACACATCTCGTAGTAGGTTCTGATACTTTGTGGAGTTTTATTGAAACGTTACCACCCATAAATACTTCTCGTAGTAGGATAACATGCTTCGAGATGTTTTATTGAATGGCTACCAGCCATAAATGAAGTACTCGGACATTAAGCACTATAGTGGTATTTAGTGCTTCTCTGTGGTGTTAAGTGAAACGTTACCACCCTTAAATGAATTACTCGATGAAGAAACACTTCCCAGAGTAGGCTATGAAGTTTTGTGGAGTTTTCTTGAAAGTTTACCATCCATAATTGAAGTACTCGATCAGAAACTATTTTCGTAGTAGGATAAGATGTTTTGTGATGTTTTCTTGAATGATTACGACCCATAAATAAGTACTCAGACATAAAGTACTTAGGTGGTATTCTATGCTTCCTTGTTGTGTTTTTGTGAATGTTACCACCCAAAAATGAAATACTCGAAGAGGAAACACTTCTCGTAGACTCGTAGTAGGCTTTGAAGTTTTGTGTAGTTTTCTTGAAAGTTTACACCCATAATTAAAGTAGTTGTATTTCTAACACTTCTCGTAGTAGGATAAGATGTTTTGTGATGTTTTCTTAAATGATTACCACCCATAAATGAAGTGCTTAGACATAAGGCACTTAGAGTGATATTCTATGCTTCTTTGTTGTGTTTTAGTGAAAAACCGCCCATAACGGAAGTTGTCAAAGTAGAAACACTTCTCTCAATATGCTATGATGCGTTGTGGAGTTTTCTTTAAAGTTTACCACCCATAATTGAAGTACTCGAGCAGAAATTATTCTAGTAGTTGGATAAAATGCTTTATGATGTTTTCATGAATGATTACACCCATATATGAGTACTTAGACATAAAGTACTTAGAATAGTATTGTATGTTTCTTGGTTGTGTTTTTGTGAATGTTTACCACCCAAAAATGAAATAGTCGAAGAAGAAACACTTCTCGTAGACTCGTAGTAGGATTTGATGCTTTGTGGAGATTTCTTGAATGGTTACCACTCATAAATGAAGTACTCGTATCAGAAACACTTCTCATAGTACGATAAGACGTTTGTGATGTTTTCTTGAATAATTAACACCTGTAATTGAAGTACTCAGACATAAGGCACATAGAATGATATTCTATGCTTCTTTGTTGTGCTTTAGTGAAAAACCATCCATAACTGAAGCAGTCGAAGTAGAAACACTTCTCTTTATGAAGTACACGGATGAGAAACACTTCTAGTAGTAGGATAAGACGTTTTGCAGCGCTTTTTCTTTAATGAATACCACCCAACTGAAGTATTCGGGCACGAAGAACTTAGAGTGGTACTCTAAGCTTCTTTGTGGTGTTTTAGTTAAAGTTTGCCATCCTTAAGTGAGGTAATCGAAGAAGCAATACTTCTCGTCGTAGGTTCTGATGCTTTGTTGAGTTTTCTTGATAGGTTACCAAACACAAATGAAGCACTTAGATTAGAAAAATTGGTTGTAGTAGGATAAGATGTTCTGTGGTTCTTAAGTGAAATGTTACCACCCTCAAATGACGTACTGCACTAAGAAATACATCTCGTAGTAGATTCTGATGTTTTCTGGAGTTTTAATGAAACGTTACCACCCATAAATGAATTAGTCGAATCAGAAACACTTCTCACAGTAGGATAAGATGATTCGAGATGTATTATTGAATGGGAGCTGATACGTAGATACCATATTTGATACCAATTATTGATATCGATTTTATTATGCATCATTAGTTTATTTATCATGCGCATTATTTGAGTTATGATGCATGTTGTTTTTTGTAATGAAATAGTTATATTTGTTGTCAATTTTATTATGCATCTTTAGTTGAGTTATCGTGGTATTTAGTGGTTCTCCGTGGTGTTAATTGAAACGTTACCCCCCTTAAATGAATTACTCGATGAAGAAACACTTTTCATAGTAGGCTATGATGTTTTGTGGAGTTTTCTTGAAAGTTTACTATCCATAATTGAAGTACTTGATCAGAAACTATTTTCGTAGTAGGATGACGTTTTGTGATGTTTTCTTGAATGATTACGACCCATAAATGAGTACTCAGACATAAAGTACTTAGAGTGGTATTCTATGTTTCTTCGTTGGGTTTTTGTGGATGGTTACCACAAATAAATAAAATACTCGAAGAGGAAACACTTCCTGTAGACTCGTAGTAGGCTATGAAGTTTTGTGGAGTTTTCTTGAAAGTTTACCATCCATAAATAAAGTACTCGTATTTTAAACACTTCTCACAGTAGGATAAGATGCTTTGTGATGTTTTCTTAAATGATTACCACCCATAAATGAAGTACTTAGATAAAAGGCACTTAGAGTGGTATTTTATGCTTCTTTGTTGTGTTTTAGTGAAAACCCACCCATAACTGAAGTAGTCGAAGTAGAAACACTTCTCTTAGTAGGCTATGATGCGTTGTGGTGTTTTCTTTAAAGTTTACCACCCATAATTGAAGTGCTTGAGCAGAAATTGTTCTAATAGTAGGAAAAAATGCTTTGTGATGTTTTCATGAATGATTACTCAGACATAAAGTACTTAGAGTGGTATTGTATGCTTCTTCATTCTGTTTATGTGAATGTTACCACCCAAAAATGAAATAGTCGAAGAAGAAACACTTCTCGTAGACTCGTAGTAGGATCTGACGCTTTGTGGAGATTTCTTGAACGATTACCACTCGTAAATAAAGTACTAGTTTCAGAATCATAGTAGGATAAGATGTTTTGTGATGTTTTCTTGAATAATTAACACCCGTAAATGAAGTATTCAGACATAAGGCACATAGAATGATATTCTATGCTTCTTTGTTGTGTTTTAGTGAAAAACCACCCATAACTGAAGCAGTCAAAGTAGAAACATTTCTCTTAGTAGATTATGATGCATTATGGAGTTTTGTTAATAGGTCACCACCCACAAATGAAGTACATGGATGAGAAACACTTCTCATAGTAGGATAAGACGTTTTGCCATGCTTTTTCTTTAATGAATACCACCCAACTGAAGTATTCGGACACAAAGAACTTAGAGTGGCATTCTAGGCTTATTTTTGGTGTTTTACTGAAAATTTGCCATCTTTAAATGAAGTAATCGAAGAAGCAATTCTTCTCGTAGTAGGCTCTGATGCTTTGTTGAGTTTTCTTGATAGGTTACCAACCACAAATGAAGCACTTAGATCAGAAACATTTATCGTAGTAGGATAATATGTTCTATGGTGTTTAACTGAAAGGTTACCATCCTTAAATGACGTACTGGACTAAGAAACATATCTCGTAGTGAGTTCTTATGCTTTGTAGAGTTTTATTGAAACGTTACCACCCATAAATGAATTAGTCGGATAAGAAACACTTCTCGTAGCAGGATAAAATGCTTCGAGATGTATTATTGAATGGCTACCATCCATAAATGAAGTACTCAGACATTAAGCATTTCTAGTGGTTTTTAGTGCTTCTTTGTGGTGTTAAGTGAAACGTTACCACCCTTAAATGAATTACTCGATGAAGAAACACTTTCCGTAGTAGGCTATAAAGTTTTGTGGAGATTTCTTGAAAGTTTACCACCCATAATTGAAGTACTCGATTAGAAACTGTTCTCGTAGTAGGATAAGATGTTTTGGGATGTTTTCTTGAATGATTACGACACATAAATGAGTACTCAGACAAAGAGTACTTAGAGTGGTATTCTACGCTTCTTTGTAGTAGGATAAGTTGTTTTGTGATGTTTTCTTAAATGATTACCACCCATTAAAGAAGTACTTAGACATAAGGCACTTAGGGTGGTATTCTCTGCCTCTTTGATGTGTTTTGGTGAAAAACCACCCATAACTGAAGTAGTCGAAGTAGAAACACTCCTCTTAGTAGGCTATGATGCGTTGTGAAGTTTTCTTTAAAGTTTACCACCCATAATTGAAGTACTCGAGAAGAAATTGTTCAATTATTAGGAAAAAATTCTTTGTGATGTTTTCATGAATGAATTCTACCCGTAAATTTCTACTCAGACATAAAGTACATAGAGTGGTATTGTATGCTTCTTCGTTGTGTTTTTGTGAATGTTTACCACCCAAAAATGAAATACTCGAAGAGGAAACACTTCTCGTAGACTCGTAGTAGTTATTAAGTTTTGTGGAGTTTTCTTGATAGTTTATCACCCATAATTAAAGTACTCGTATTTCAAACACTTCTCGTAGTAGGATAAGATGTTTTGTGATGCTTTCTTGAATGATTACGACCCATAAATGAGTACTTAGAGTGTTCTATGCTTCTTCGTTTTGTTTTTTTGAATGTTTACCACCCAAAAATGAAATACTCGAAGAGGAAACACTTCTCGTAAACTCGTAGTAGGTTATTAAGTTTTGTGGAGTTTTCCTGATAGTTTATCAACCATAATTAAAGTACTCGTATTTCAAACACTTCTCGTAGTAGGATAAGATGCTTTGTGATGCCTTCTTAAATGATTACACACCCATAAATGATGTGCTTAGACATAATGCACTTAGAGTGATATTCTATGCTTCTTTGTTGTGTTTTAGTGAAAAATCGCCCATAACTGAAGTTGTCGATGTAGAAACACTTCCCTTAGTAGGCTTTGATGCGTTGTGGAGTTTTCACGAATGATTACAACCCGTATATGAGTACTCGGACATAAAGTACTTAGAGTGATAAAGTATGCTTCTTGGTTGTGTTTTAGTGAATGTTTGCCACCCAAAAATGAAATAGTCGAAGATGAAACACTTCTCGTAGACTCGTAGTAGGATCTGATGCTTTGTGGAGATTTGTTGAATGGTTACCACTCATAAATGAAGTACTCGTATCAGAAACACTTCTCATAGTAGGATCAGATGCTTTGTGATGTTTTCATGAATAATTACCACCCGTAATTGATGTACTCAGTTATAAGGCACATAGAATGATATTCTATGCTTCTTTGTTGTGCTTTAGTGAAAAACCACCCATTATTGAAGTAGTTGAAGTAGACACACTTCTCTTAGAATGTTATGATGCTTTGTGGAGTTTTCATAATAAGTCACCACCCACAAATGAAATACACGTATGAGAAACACTTCTCGTAGTAGGATAAGATATTTTACGATGCTTTTTCTTTTATGAATACCACCCAATTGAAGTATTCGGACACGAAGAACTTAGAGTGGCATTCGAAGCTTATTTGTGGTATTTTAGTTAAAGTTTCCCATCCTTAAGTGAAGTAATCGAAGAAGCAATACTTCTCGTCGTAGGCTATGATGCTTTGTTGAGTTTTCTTGATATGTTTCCAACCACAAATTAAGCATTTAGATCAGAAAAATTTATCGTTGTAGGATAATATGTTGTGTGGTGTTTAACTGAAAGGTTACCACCATTAAATGATGTACTGGGCTAAGAAACACATCTCGTAATAGGCTCTGATGCTTTGTGGAGTTTTATTGTAACGTTACCACCCATAAATGAATTACTCGGTTCAGAAAAACTTCTCATATTAAATTGCTACCAGCCATAAATGAAGTATTCGGACAATAAACACTTATAGTTGTATTTGGTGCTTCTCCGTGGTGTTAATTGAAACGTTATGACTCTTAAATGAATTACTCGATGAAGAAACACTTCCCGTAGTAGGCTATGAAGTTTTGTGGAGTTTTATTGAAAGTTTACCACCCATAATTGATGTAGTCGATCGGAAACTATTCTCGTAGTAGGATAAGATGTTTTCTGATATTTTATTGAATGATTACAACCCATAAATGAGTACCCAGACATAAAGTACTTAGAGTGGTATTCTACGCTTCTTCGTTGTGTTTTTCTGAATGAGTACCCAATAAAGGATTACTCAATAAAGGATTACTCGAAGAGGAAACACTTCTCGTAGACTCGTAGTAGGCTATTAAGTTTTGTGGAGTTTTTATTAAAGTTAATCACCCATAATTAAAGTACTACTATTTCAAACTCTTCTCGTAGTAGGATAAGATGCTTTGTGATGTTTTCTTAAATGATTACCACCCATAACGGAAGTTGTCGATGTAGAAACACTTCCCTTAGTAGGCTGTGATGCGTTGTGGAGTTTTCTTTAAAGTTTACCATTCATAATTGAAGTACTCGAGAATAAATTGTTCTAGTTGTTGGACAAAATGCTTTGTAATGTTTTCATGAATGATTACGACCCGTATATGGACATAAAGTACTTAGAGTGGTATTGTATGCTTCTTTGTTGTGTTTTAGTGAATGTTTACCACCCAAAAATGAAATAGTTGTTGGATCTGATGATTTGTCGAGATTTCTTGAATGGTTACCACTCATAAATAAAGTACTCGTATCAGAATCATAGTAGGATTAGATGTTTT
>CAXKVX010004793.1:0-19048 GCA_964058865.1 Eleocharis quinqueflora
AAATAGAAGCCATGCATGGAGGCAAGGCAATGGTTGGATTTGTGGCCAATGGAGATGGGTTGAAAGAAGAGAATATGTGTGGGCCGAAAGAAAGAGAAATTCTCAGCCCAACTTTGGTATAGGCCCAACAGGAGAACCTAATCGACAGCATCTAAGTCACATATTGAGCTTTACCAATTCAATCATGAAACTTGTTGTAGGAACATTTTAAACGACTTCTGATCGTTGCATCTCGTTTTTCTTTTCTTATTTAGAATGCCAATATAGCAAATCAAATCCAGACCTCCATTGTTAAATATCTTTAAAAGTTGAAAAGAAAAGCCTGCAATTATAACTAGAACTATTTTGGTCTGGACTTCTTGTGCTTGTCACAGAGTCTACCGTCTACGGAAACGGTATCCTCTGCACTCATTTTACCGGTGCTCTCTGCACTCATTTAATATGGACCGTTTAATTAGATTTGAACGGATCTAATTATGATACAAAAGTCTTCTGAATCATATAATTGACGGTCAGCCGTTCAGATCTAATCGGACGATTCAGATTAAACGGGTGCAAAAAGCACCAATAAAAAGCGGTGCAAAGAATACGGTTCCACCGTCTACGATTGGACTTGGAAACTGAGGTATTGGGCTTGTCAATACCCCTCCTTTGTGCACATATCTTTCTAGTTCTAATTGGGCCTTATTAATTGTATTGTTCTTTGTCTTTGTTTTCTCATTCCCTTTTTGGGCCAAAACAATTGGGCTAGTAACAACAGAACCAATTCTGGCTCTCCTTTTTGAAAACTTTTAAATCAATCCCAGAAACAAAAACATAAGCAGTAGGGTAAACATACTAATAATGATATCTCAAAAAAAAACATACTAATTATGATGTCATCATAACTACAGAAGTAAATTAAAACCCCAACACTATCTGCATTATTACTTTCTCTGTCTTTCAAATGGCAATGTTCCTTGTTCTTCTTTCTTTTGTATTTTCTATGACGTGCAATTTATTGAATAGTAATACTTATGATACTCATAACAATACATTAACAGTATCTCGTTCAATATACAAAACCGATGCATGCATGATATGACAAATCCTCCTATTACTTTCACTATTTATATATAATGAAACAGTATAGAATTCAACAGTAAGCATCTATCTCTAACCAGTTAAAGCAGACATCTCACATCTCACATCCGAAATGGGAGACAAAACTGACAAAGGCATTTATCATCTTGCATTAAAAAGGCTGCAAAAGAAGAGAGAGCAAAGTGGGCCGTGTATGGGTTTCTGATTTCCCAAGAGAAGTATAAATGGAACAAGAGAAAGAACAGGAGCTCTGACTCTGACATTGTCAGATGCAATATAGCAGCGATGGCACCATGACAGAGAGTAATGGAAGCTCTCTGCTGGAACCAAATCCGCTGCTTGTCAAAATCATCGTTGTTCTATGTTTGTTTCGACTTGTATCGTTCAAAACTCATCTAACGGTCAAAGCATCTGTTTTTTGAATCAAATCACAATCGTCAGTGACGATCGATCGATTCGTGGCGATCGGATCGAAACAAGCAGGATCCTACTAGATTCAAATACAAGCAGCAGATTCGGATCCCTCCCTGCTCGACGGCTCGGCGCCATTACAGGTCATGCATGCGTCCCCTTTTTTACCACACCATGTTTTCGACAACAAATATGAACAGTTCACAAAAATATGAACAGTGCAACAAATATGACCACACCATGTTCATAATGAACTGAAGTGAGCCTAAGGGCTTTAACCTCGAAAAATATATATATGAACTGAAGTGTTCACAACTCAGTAAATTGAAATTTTTTATATATACAGCCGATTTGGTAGGGATGTTTGATCCAGTGGGATAACTTTTCCCACATATATTTTTGGGAGGTTAATTTCCTATTAATGAATTTGGATTATTTTTATTTCATTGGTCCAAAATGTACAAAATTTCGGGAAAAAAAGTTCAGGTCAATAAAACTTTTCAATTGTAAAAAGATTATAATATTACCACATTTTAAAAGTTTTAAACAGTTTTTTTTACTCGATTTCAAAAGAGTCACCCGTCGTAATTTTTTGGTGCAACTCCAAATTATAATTCGTACTATTTTTAATTTGTTAACTTGTTATTTAAGAACATGTTTTATTATAGTAACTCAGGATCTTAATACAAAGTACGAACTAGAAGAACTGCAGGGATTAAATAAACAGTTAAGAGTTTGAAAACAAAATTTCTAAGACAAATCAATGGATTTAACTAAAGAAATAATTTATTACATCAATCATTTTTATTATCGTATTATATTTCGAATCGATCTATTATGAACTGATATGAGACAAATTTGAGAAGTCAATACGAGCTTGTAGAAAATATAAAGTAGTATGAAAGCTTTGTATTATTGATATTTTCTCAGTGAAGTCTGAGATGATCTTTACGTGGGTATGAGATGCTAGTTTTATAAGTCCCTAAGCAACGGATATATAACAGATACATTGATATGATGCCTATTGAAATGATGCCTAGATTATTTTAATCCTTGGCTCTTTCTACCTAACAAGGCCTGTGATGACTAAAAGCCCAACAGAGCTCCTGAGGCCCAAATACTATTTCTTAACACTCCCCCTCAAGCTAGGATCGTACAAATTAATTTATCCTAGCTTGTCAACATTTCTTTTAAATTTTTGAGGTTCCAAGCCTTTTGTGAAGATATCGGCTAGTTGCTCCTCACTTCTGACAAATGGTGTAGCAATCTCCTTTGATTGGATTTTTTCTCTAATGAAATGACAATCCACTTCGATGTGCTTTGTTCTTTCATGATATACGGGATTCAAGCCAATATGTCATGCCGATTGATTATCGCAAAACATGTTTATAGGTTCTTTATGCAAGATTCCAAGATCTTCTAATAATTGCTTGATCCATATTAGTTCACTTGTTGTTGATGTCATGGCTCGATACTCTGCTTTCGCACTATATTGAGCCACCATGTTCTGTTTCTTGCTTTTCCATGTGGCCAAGTTTCCGCCTACAAACGTGCAATAGCCAGTAGTTGATTTTCTATCCCAACTTCCGGCTCAATCTGCATCGGAATAGCCACAAATTTTGTTAGAGTTATTATTTTTTATCCAAACTCCTACTCCTGGGGATCCCTTCAAGTATTGTAGTATTCTATCAATGGCATTCATATGGGTGGTTCTAGGACTATGCATGAACTGACTAATTTGGCTTACAGGATATGATATATCTGGTCTAGTGACGGTCAAATAAATTAATTTACCAATCAATCTTTGAAATTGGCTTATGTTGTGCAATGGTGTACCATCCTCAGTGTTTAATTTGGACTTGTAATCAATTGGGGTAGAGGCTGGTTTACAACCTATTTTACCGGTTTCTTTTAATAGGTCTAAAGCATATTTTCTTTGGCAGATAAATCAATCTCCCTTAGAACTAGCGACTTCTATACCTAAAAAGTATTTTAGATGTCCTAGGTCCTTTATGTCAAATACGTTTTTCAATTTTTCTTTTATGCTGTGAATTTTGCTAACATTGTTTCCGGCAATTATAAGGTCATCAACATACACTAGTACAATAGTGATATCGTTTCCTTCTAGGTTTATAAATAAAGAGTGATCGACATTACTTATTTTAAATTGAATAGATAAAAGATAAGAACTTAGTTTTCCATACCATGCTCTTGGAGATTGCTTCAATCCATAGATTGATTTATTCAACTTACAAACCTGATTGTCTTTCCCTTCTTAACTATGGCCCGGTGGTAGTTCCATATATATTTCTTCTTCAAGAGTTCCTTGAAGGAATGCGTTCTTTACATCCATTTGATGTAGACTCCATTGGTTGTTAACCGCAATGGAAAGAATAATTCTTACCGTATTCATTTTTGCGACTGGTGCAAAAGTTTCATCGTAATCAACACCGTAGGTTTGAGTGTACCCCTTTGCTACCAATCTAGCCTTATACCTCTCTATGGATCCATCGCTGTGGTATTTTATTTTGTATACTCATTTGCATCCCACAATATTTTTGTTTTTTGGTAATTCTACTATGGTCCAAGTGATATTCTTTTCAAGTGCTTCTAATTCTTCTTCCATAGCTTGACACCATTTTGGTTCTCTTTTTGCATCATGAAAATTATTAGGTTCCTCCTCTTTTGTAATAGAGGTAAGGAAGGCACAATGATTAGACGACAAGTTTTTGTATGATAAGTAATCTTCGATAGGGTAAGTTACCTTGTATGTGATAAAGTCCCTTAATCGTGTTGATGGTTGTATAGCCCTTGTTGTCCTCCTAGGTTGAGTTTCTTCTATTTCTTCGCTAGTTCCTTGATTTTCATTTAGCTCTTCTATATTTTCTTGCATATTCTCACCACAAGATTTATCTAATTCTTCTATGTTAATGGGTTTTGGTAGTACCTTATTTGTGGATATACTGCAATCTCTTATTTTTTGTCAAAAATAAAGAAAGGTGCTTCTTCTCTAAATATGACATCTCTAGATATATAGTATTTATGGGTAGTAGGGTCATAACATTTATATCCCTTTTTCGATGAGGAATATCCCAAAAAAACGGTTTTGATTGAGTTTGTGTCAAGTTTGTCTTTCCTTTTTTTTTATGCACGTAGCAAATGCAACAGAAGGTTCTCAAATGATCTAAATTGAATTTTCTTTTGTAAAGAATCTCTAATGGGCTTTTGTTTTCTAATTTAACACTAGGTAATCTATTTATCAAATAGGGCACGGGTTTTTTCTAATAAATGACGATTTTTTCGTTCACTAATCCCATTTTGTTGAGGGGTATTTATACAAGTGGTTTGATGAAAAATTCCTTTAGTTTTCAAGAAGTTTGAAAAATTATGATTAATATATTCCGTACCATTATCCGATCTAAAATATTTTATGTGAGTATTAAAGTGGTTTTCTACAAAATTTGTAAACTCAACAAAATAGGGAAAAACTTCATTTTTGTTTTTTAACAAGTAAACCCAAGTACCCCTTGAAAAATCATCAATAAACGTGACAAAATAATTATAACCATTATAGGAAGTGATCGGGGATGGACCCCATACATCAGAGTGAACTAGTTCAAATGGTCGTTCACTTTTACTGTTGGATAGAGCAAAAGGATTTTTTGTTTGTTTTGCAAACTTACAAATATCACAGTTACTACAATCTATATTTTTAAAATCAAACAAAATATTTAAGATTTTGTCGGAAGGATGGCCAAGTCTTTTGTGCCAAATTATTTCGATACTTTCCTCCTTTGTTGCACAAAAATTAGATTTCTCACTATTCAAAATATAAAGCCCATTTTCGCAAAATCCTTCACCAATCATCCTCTTTGTTGTTAGGTCCTGAAACAAGACACTTGTTTTTGAAAAACTAGCATTGCAATTTAGTTCTTGGGTTAATTTGCTGATTGAAATCAAGTTGGTAGAAAATGAGTTTATATACAAGACATTGTTTAAATTCTTTGAGAAGAGATTAATGGTACCTATACCATTTATTTGAACTCTTGAACCATTTGCCACCATGATTGTTTGGTTATTATCACAAGGTTTTATACTTGTAAATAATGTTTTATCACATACCATATGATCAGTAGCACCGGTATCTAAAATTATTTGGTTAAATTTTGAATTAATAATTGAGGTTAGGGCTATACCACAAGATTTTTCTTCATTTTTCTTAGCCAGCAGCATGGATAGCTGCTGCATCACGGTCTGTAGAGGATCCGACAAGATTTTTTCTGGCGCCGGTGTATATGAGCCCTGTGAGCCGGGTCTTTCTGCCGTATAGGCTTTCCGCCCCTCATCTCTACCTCGAGACCGTCGATCTTCTCGACCCTTCCATTCTCTCTTTTCTCCTCTTCTATGCGTCTCTTCGCCATTCTCTCTGTCCACCCAGTGCTTCGGCCGTAAGTGGTGATGGAGAAACCAACACTCACTTTTAGCGTGCCCTTCTTTGCGACAGTGGTCGCATCTCTTGGCCACCGTGTTTCCCCGTGTGCCGCCTCCATTTCTGTAGCTAGGGTTTTGGTTTTTTGCAAAGAACGCCTTGCTTTCTGGCTCGTCGGAGGTTGGTGCGGGGTTCATGAGTGACCGTCTGGATTCCTCTTGTTTGATCTGTGATACTACTCTATCAAATGTGAGCATTTCAATAGAGAGAAGGATTTGAGACCTCACAGCATCAAAGCTTGAGTCTAAGGCCCTCGGATAAGTGAAAATTAAATCTAACTCGCTTCTCTTTTCCATTTCTGTGGGATCGTCTGTTGGTGGAAGGTAACTGTTTAGTTCTTCGACTTTTGTGATGATTTCGGTTACCAGTTCGTTGCTGCTTTGATTTGGTTTTTGTTTGAAGCTGATAAGTTCTTGTTTCAAGGTATAGATATGGGCATAATTTTTTTTGGCTTCCGTAACGGGTTTTGGCCTTGTCCCAGACCTCTTTTGAGGATCTGAGGTACATGAGCATGTTGCCAATGGGTTTTTCCATGGAATTCAGCAACCAAGACATTATGGTATGATCTTGTGATTGCCATTCCTCGATTTTTTTCTAATTCCTCTTTACTGGGTTTTGTTGGATCTGCTGGTATTGGTTTTTCTTTTGTGCCAGTCAGAAAACCTAGCTTTTGCTTGCCACTTAAGGCCAAGGTGATTGATCTGGCCCATGGGCAGGGGTGGATCTACAGTACTGCAGGGGTAGGCAAGTGCCTACCCCTGAAATTTTGAAATTCTACAGAGTTCAGTAATTAATTAGCTAGTGCCTATCCCAAAAAGGCCCAAGTGCCTACCCCTGCAAAGCCCAAATACCTATCATGTTCCAACCCATTATCCTGCCTGGGAAAAATTCTCTTGACTATCATAGAGCGATCATGTGAGCAACGAGTCTTTGGTCATCTCCGCTCTATCACACGCGGTTCTGGCGCGACTGTGGGCCCTACTTATGCACGACGTCATGAGCGTTTGTGTGCTGTGCTCGACGCTTCGTCCCCTCCACAACTCCGCCTCTAGCAACCCTTTGCAGCTATGCCTCCTCGCCTCACCAAACTCGCACTTCTTCCTCCCGAATCAGTAACCTCTCCGCTTCCTCTTTTTCTGTTTAATTACTGCTTTGTAATTACCTCCTCCGACTGATGTTACTGATCAACATTTCACCTGATCAGTTTTCAGTTCATTTACTTTGATTGTCAACTTTGATAAATTTGTTATTTGTACCATTTTTCATTGTCGAAATCGGACATGGTTGGATTTGGGAAGCAATTTCCAGTGACTTCACCAATTGACCTATTAGGTCCACTTTATGTTTGTTAAAATGTCAAACATAATTTATTGTTTTGTATTGTAATTCAATAATAAACTTTGTTACATTACAATGTGAACTCCAAAAATGGCTTTGATTCATTGTAAGGACAAAAACAACCTTGATCTATATGAGTTTGGTGGACCCAATATGTTATTTAGTCTTATATCTGGTAAAATCGTTCGATGGACCTTCTTGTACCTCTTTCGTAGGTAGAGGTTGAATTTTCAGATGCCGCCACACTCAATCTCTTAGCCGAGTTTCTTTAAGTACGTGTCCCTGTTGTTGATTAGTAAAATTAGATCTATGAAAGGAGGGAAGGCAATTTCCTCATCTTTACTTTGTTATTATCTACTCAATAGCAAGCGGCACATATATCAGCATTTTGTTCATCATAATATAGGTGAACACATTTGTAATAAATGGAAGAGCTTACACGTCTTAAGTAAAATATAATATTCCCTTCTCTTATCTTGTATATGATTTTTTTGGAAAATATGTTAGATTCTCCAATTCATGATTAATTCTACACAGTCCTGCTGTTTGGCATATTTACATTTTTTTCTTATTTCATTCTAACTTGATGCTATTTTCTTATTTCATTCTTTATTAAACAAAATATTGGAAATTTCTTAAAAAGAATCAGAAGTAGAGATAAGAGACGTGGCATCAATTAAATGCTATTCAATTATCACATCCCTTCTGTATTGTCAAGGGAAGCTTTTTGTTGGTCTCTCCAATAAAGAGATCAAGGTACTCTTTGTTAATAAACACAATTTGTTCATGCATCATCCTTTTGTCTATTATTGTTAATACATTTCATTGAGAATTTGAAATATTATTTCCAGGTTCTATAATTTATCATCGTGCTGACTTGCTCTCCTCTCTGATCTCTCTTCGTCATGCTTTCTTGTAAGGTAAATTCAATTATGTATGTTTTTAATTAACATTTTTTAATGAATTAGGGCTAATTTGAATCTTTTATTGATTATTGATCTTTAATTAATATTTTGAATGAAATTTATATTTTTATAACTTTTTATGTAATTGTGCCTACCCCTGATCAAAATCCTGCATCCGCCACTGCCCATGGGACATAGTTCCCATGACCATTCAGCAAATTGGTGGTTAAGGTGGGGATATCGTTGTTGTGTGTCATGTTTCTGTTGAACTGGTATCTGCCAGAGGTGACTCTGGTATGGTTGGTTTATATGGAAGTGTGCTGGTATTTGGATTCTGGTATGGTTGGTTTATATGGAAGAATGTTGGTATTTGGGATGTTGCTGATATGAACAGAGTATTGCTGGTATGAATGAGAACAGTATATTATTGATGAGATATGTGGGGTTATACTGGTATGTGATGAGTAGGTTAAACCCGCTCTGATACCATGTAGAAAATGTAAAGTGGTATGAAAGCTTTGTATTATTGATATTTTCTCAGTGAAGTCTGAGATGATCTTTACATGGGTATGAGATGCTAGTTTTATAAGTCCCTAAGCAACGGATATATAACGGATACATTGATATGATGCCTATTGAAATGATGCCTAGATTATTTTAATCCTTGGCTCTTTCTACCTAATAAGGCCTATGATGACTAAAAGCCCAACAGGGCTCCTGAGGCCCAAATACTATTTCTTAACAGAGCTACTACGAACCTAAACGAGCTAGCTCGCTAATATCACGAGCCGAAAACGAACAAACCAATGCGATTTTTTCCTAAACTTATCGCGAACGAGCCACAAACTTTTTGAACGATCCCGAACCTGATGCAATGAGTCTGATGTGTAACAGTGCCATATCCGTCGAGGTCTCAATTTATGTTATGTCATAAACTTGCATCTTCTTTTTTCTGTTTCGAGTTTTTTGTTATACAAAATTAGTTCATTATGTAATTATATTATTTTCATATTTTTATTTTATGAAAACATAGATAATGATAATGTGGTAATGGTTAATTGTGAAATTATGCTTATCATGATATCCAATAAAATATATAATAAATAGTGATTGGTGAGGCTACAATTGAAGTGTTGACCTTGAGAAATTTTATTGTATATCAAAAAGGCAAAGCAAAAATATATAATATGAAAAGAAAAAGGAAAAGAAAAGTGCGTTCCGGTCGTATATATGAACTACGTACAAAGAGGTGCATGCATTGGTCCCCCTTCTCTTCATCTATTAAGAGAAATCCCACCGAGGCACTCACGAGAAAATTTTATTGATGTTGCACAAACAGCTCTGCAATAACATGGCATGAACATGTTTAAGGCCATTTTGGTTGGTTACGTGTAACCATCAAGGGCCATGAGAAAGCTCTTCTGCTATATATATATACCGTTGAATTTCAACATATTACATGGGTCCATATATAGACTATATATAGTGATAAATGAATGATTAAAAAATGATGAAATCTAATTAAAACGCATTTAATTCGGCAAAATTTGGAAGGAAGTGAAGAAAAAAAAACAAAGAAGATGAGAAAGGGATCCCTGACATTATCAAAAAAAATAGTACAATGGTGGGAAGGGTCATATTTTGATAAAATATCCTGTCAGATATTGTGCATAAAATTCGAAGAAATAATTTCTAGCAATCTATGGATATTGGAAAAGTTGTGAAAACAATGATTAGGCCTAGAGTGAATAGCGAATCTCAGCTTATGAGCAGTGTCGTAATCAGAACATCGAATTAAGAATAGTGAAAGTTTAAAGGATCGAGTCGGGCTTTACAAGAGTCGGACCTAAAGGGCCTACGAAAGGACCGGATAAGAACCAGATCTAAAGAGGGCTTAATAGGGGCCGAGTAATAATGACTTTATTCTAAAGAAATAGGTCCGGCTCCTCTAATGCCCGGTGATCCTTATCAGGCTCTTGGGACTTTACGGGCCAGGTTAGGACAGGGTTAGGACCGGGTAAGGATTTCATTCGTTTTTTTCTTTGAGTGATGAAAAAAATTCAGCAACCTGTTGTCTGCTGAAACTGAAAGGCTTAAGGCTGATAGAATCATTTATATTTGTATTATTATCTGTATAAATTTTGAACGTGCGGGTCCTATCAAATCACTCTTCTTTCTAATGTGTGGGTTTCATTCCCATCAAGTCTCAGTGTGATACGGTGACAGTGTCTCAACTCTCAATTCTCAAACACAAAGTAGAAAAATGCTAGCATGCTTAGCAAAACTTATAAATGACATGTTTATCTGATGGGTGATGGCCGAATGAATTTAATTTTATTTTTTGGTCTCTTTTTTTATTTTTTTTAATTGTGAAATGTTTACTAATATTTATATGAGGGGCTGATAAGGGTCTAAGGGGCTGGCGTGGGTCAAGATTGCAGAGGGCCGGATCAGGGCCGGACGGGGTCGGGGCTTGAAAGGGTCGGATAAATAGGGGCATGTATTTTTGGAACGAATCCGGTCCTTCTAAGACCTGGCCCTTTCAAAATCTTATTGTGGGTCGGGTCAGGGCCGGATCTGACAGGGACTTTACAGGGGTCGGACTGGGCTTATGGCATATCACTAGTTAGGGGGACCAATTTGCATGTATCGTTTAAAAAAATAAACAAGGAGTTTAATATTTTTTTGACGAAAGGGGGGCCGGGGCCCATCCTGGCCTCCCACTGGTTCCGGCACTGCTTATGAGATAACAACGTCAATCACTAGAAAAGAAAATGTTCTGAGTTCTGACGATATGCATTTGATATGACCATTCGATACGGAGTTGTTATGCATGTTACGTACTTTGTTATACATGTTATTTTAGTTTTTTTGCATGTCATTTTGTTCTGAAAAATTATTATACAAGTTAAGTGTTTAATATGCTTAACAAAAAATACTTAACATGCATAATAATTTCTCAGAACAAAATAGCATTCGTCTGAACTGAAAATATCTGAGCATACATAACAACCACGTATGAAGTAGTGATATCGAACTGTGACTGTCTATCAACTTCCTGATAGAAAATATTGTTCAAACATAATTCAACAACTTCTTCGTAGTATATATTTTTCAAGCATTGTGTGGCCTACTTTTTCTCCTTTTTATTATCATTTGAGCAAATATTTCTACTGATTTCATATAATGCCACGTAAAGAAATGAAAAAAGAAGAAGAAAGTATTCGCATTATTTTGGAACTTGTAAATCATTATAGAACTCCACTCAATTTTTGGAACTTTTACCCATGGATATGGACTGAGAAACATCGAATATTTGCCTAAATAATATGGAATAATATGTTAATCAATGCTTGAGAAATATTATCAAATGTCCACCAGAAAAGAAATTGTCCAAATAGAACAGAAAATATATCTACAAAATGATAATTAAAAATAAAACTTTGAACTTTATCATGTATTTCTAAAAAAATATGGTGGAAACTAGTATAACACGCAATCGCAAGTTTAATTAAAAATCGGTAGTGCATGCATTTTGAATTGGGAGTGACTAAATGTATCTCAACTTTTTTTATTTTGAAGTAGTATAAAGAACTATTTATACAGTGTATTAATTTCAACATAGCCAGGAGCACGCCGCCCGGAAAAGAATTCTATGACTAATTATTAATTTCAACATAGCGGTTAAATATATTTAAAATTAGTGTATTAATAATACACTAATTCGATAAAGAATCCGTGTATTCTGGGCTTGTTCTAGCAGTACCAGTATCTCATTGTTAAATTTTAGAAAATTTCAATAACATAAATAACCGTCAAATCAAAGAAAAAGAGTCGTCCGACCCGACCCCAAAAATCCGATCCGGATAGCATTCACATCACGCATGTGCTGCTGGTGAAAAAAACCTGTTTCTCTCAAGTACATGCCAGGTGTTCGGTGGAATGAGATGGTCTGATGCGAGGCATCACGTTGCACGTTTTTGAGATCTTTTGATTTTTTCGTGATTCGTGCTTCAGATCTAAAATTCTCTTGATGTTCATCTGACGGTCGAGACGCGGTACTGCACGGTACCGCGCGGTAGAAGAACATAATCAGGTGTTCGATACCTTTAATGTAGGCCTTCGAACCTTATCAAGTTATTTTTTTTTTTCGAGCAAAAGATGGGTTCAAACCAGCCTAATCAAGTTCTACATAAGTGTTTCCTCAAAAGAAAATGTTCTACATAAGTGACATCTTATCTTAGTACAGATTTTTCGCTTTTGTTTTCCAAACAATTGAATGAAAGGAAGAATATTGATTGTTGATGAGGTTCTGTTTGTATTTCAATTGAAGGAAGAGAATAGATGCTAGCTAGGTTCCGTGATTAATGTCATCTTGTAGGATTTTTGCATCTGCTGTCGTTGTTTTCTTTATGGCAAAATGCTGTTAAAGTTTTTTGGCCATCAGATCTAATTTACACGGATAGATCTTAGTTTAAGAGGGGTTTTGTCTTATGCTTTGATGGATCTCATATGTCATTCTTTCTTGAACAAACTATGACAGAATTCTGTCATACAAAACTATATACGACAGTGTATGTGAATTCCCAATCTCGTACTGTATGATTTATGAGCTTGTACGAAGCTTTCTTTCCAAAGATACAGACATGAAGCCTCTGGCCTCACTACTGAATACTGATGAAGTGCAGATGTTTACTGTACTGCTGTTAAAAATCAGAACGAATTTAATGTCAAAAAGTTCAGTGCTAAATCAGTGTTCATAACTTCTGTAGTAAAATTTTAGACTTAATTGATAGCTGTTGTTAGGACCTTCAGTCCTAGGTGGCAGGTCCGGTACGAGGTTGGTACCAAGCGAGTCTGAGAACAATATCTTAATTTAATATCTCTGAGGAATAGTGTGAATTCAGTTGTAGGTTTTCAGTTCTTTTTTTTTATTTTGAGATCTCAGGTCAGTATTTATAGGCCCATAAAATTATACATATCATACATTGGTTTTCAAACAAAAAACTTATGCCCAAGGGATTTTATCAAAATAGAAAAGAAACAAAAAAAACAAAAAATTTACATTATATTAGCTCAATTTTACTATTACATGAAGACATACCAAAAGCAACACTCCAAAAAATTTCAACTCGACTCTTTTTCATGACAATAAAAGTGAACTCAAACTGCTATGATTTCTAAGTACATGCAATTGAAATGACATAAAAAACATCAAACAGTTCAAATACAAATTTAAGGAAAAAAGGATGTCACAGTTAAAACTTTGATGACAATTATCAATCCTAATTGCATATATTATTAAGTATCAACTATGAAAAAGAGGATTAGTTGAAATTTTGTACGCCTGTAGGATACTTCTACGGTATAAACAATTGATACTTATGATTCAGACCATCCTAATACATATAAAAGTAAATCTATAAAATACACTGTGTTTTTGGCAAATTAAGGAATTGCATTAGGAAAGTGCTACTGAAATAGTAAAAGTAGATTAGTGATAGAAGAGTGTTATCCGAATGATACATCAATGTGCTATTTTGCAGTACTCAGAAAAAGAAAAATATAGTTCGATAAATTATTTGATAGAATAGTTGACCATGATTATATAAATACGAATTAAGTATGAATATTAATGATGATAGTTATTATTATATTACATTAAAATAATAGTAAATACTTGTGACACTAATTAATACATAATATAGATATTTGGAATCACACGCATAAGTTCTAGTTCTATCAATATCATGAATGTCAATTAGTTAACCAATTCAATTAGCACTCTAAGTCTCTAACAGTTCTATTTGCCAATTCATGTATGAAAGTGAATTTGGAGAAATTTCTTTTGATTATTTTGTCAAGCAACAACATCAGATCGGTTAGTGGTTTGAAACATACTTGTTCCATACAAATTCCTGATCCTTGTAAGGATAGAACACATCATGTTATTTCTCAAACCTCTGTTCTTTCTCATATATAAAATAATGCTTAGGCTCTAATGGCTTATATGCATGAATTACAATGTTATGAAGTTCACTGCATTTTTTTTTCAAATAAAGAAGTTAAATGTACAATTTCAAATAAAGAGGTAATTTTATTTCACTATCATTGACAAATTCCAAATAAATAAGAAAACGATAGACATTTAATCATACATACATTGAACACATGATACCTAAATTGCTAGCCATACATTGAACATAATCATACATACATTACTAGCCATAACTTGCAACAATTTTAAATTAATTCAATATAAATTAACAATCTCATTCAACAATAATTCTCTAAAATTAACAATCTAATTTTCCTGCAACCCATTTTCCACTGAACCCATGTCCATCAGTTTCTGTTGAGCACGTTTAGGTGCTAATGCAACATTTCTAATTATCTCATCATACACAGAACTCAGCTGAGCAGCTGCCGCTTTGCTCATGTCCTTTAAAAATGAACAAATAAAACAAATTCAAGTTATCTGTGAAAATGAAACAAGGTTCAGAACTTTACAAATTTGAACTAAAACTTTAGAACTAAAGCTTTACAACTAAAACTTTAGAAGATCAACTAATTTGAACTAAAATTAATTCAGTGGAATATTTGGAGGACACCAATCATAGACCAGTGAATTTAAATTTCTTCCCCTATTCAAATATATATGTGACAGTAGCAGGAACTAGATACCAATTCGAGTAACGTTTCTGGTCCAAATCTGGATCAATTTATCAGCAAAACACAGAAACAAGACCAGGAACAAATCTGGTTCAATTTACCAGCAAAACACGGGGAGAACAAATGGAGAACAAATATGATTTATATAACCAGAAAAACACAGGGAAGAACAAATCTAGTTTATATAACCAGCAGAACACAGGGAGAACACATGCAGAAGAAATGTATATGGGGTAGGGATTACGACTCGATTCTAGGATTAGGTTCGTGTGAGACTCAGGTGGATATGAGATCAAAATCAAATTTTAGAGGGCGAATATGAGAGAAATTTCTTTTGAATGGCATTATTAGAATTTCCTAAGTTTTAGAGGTCAGAAGAAAAACTTTCCATAATGTATCATTATTCTGTTGTTCGGACCTGCTTCAAAGGGAAAAAATTTAACAGAGTGTCAAGATCCAAAAATGTTCAAGATTCAAAAATGTTCAACAGATAGGGCTAACGGTACTCTAAAAATGACACAGAGAGCCAGGAGCGTGACTATTAGTCATGCTCTAAGAAATTTCGAATTTTTTGCTGAATTCAAGGCATTCTGCTGTTTTTTTTTCAAATGTGAGCCCTACCACTTAGAGGCGCAACTAATAGTCACGCCCTTAAGTGTTGCTGACAAATTTTTTTGCTAAGTTATGATTATTAATACTATATGCAAAAAAATTGTCAGCAATACTTAAGGGACGTGACTATTAGTTGTGTCCCTAAGTGATAGGGCCCACAACTGAAAAATCAATTGCAAAATACCTCGATTTCAGCAAAAAAAAAAACGGAATTTACTTAGGAAACAGTCACGCCTTTGATCTTCTGTGCAAATATTAGAATATCTCTGACTTTTTTGCTGCTCGGCCCTCTACGAAAATTTTCCGCTTCAAAGACATCATACAGTTTCAACTTTCAATTGTAGTGGAGGTGGGTACTAATTATGTCTCTGTCATCACGCAAAGTATGTATGAGGGATGGAAAAAAATATTAAAAAGAAACGAACTAAAAAATAAAATAAAATACAGTGCCTACAGAACGCACGAGAAAGACAAAAGGCGTCAATTTCCAATTGAGTGACTGTGAGCGTCACATGGGCTGTGAATTTACAAAGTACAGGATTTAGCGGCTACACCCTCCCTCTTTTCATTAAATATAACTTTTACACAATGCTACCACAATTTATCCGCATATTGATTTATGTCTTGCCAAATACAATAACTATTTCCTACTAATACTATCATATATTTGTTACAATTTATAGTATTTTTAAAGACACTTATTCAATTCCAAATATGCCATAAATTACTAAGCGCATTATAGTTCCTGAATATAATCTTGCAAATAAGCACTTGATTTGTTATTTATTTCCTAATAATAACTTTATTTCAGTTAAATCAGACAGTCCTCCTGGTTTCCAAAAAAAAAAAGAATTGTAAAATATGTGGAATGGTAAACTGTCTATTAAAAAAAGCTGTCATATAATTTGCAAATTAGTCCTTCATAGACATAGTGAGGCATGGCCGCATGGTCGATTATTTTTCGAATTTTCATTTGTGAACTTCTTATTATTTTTTTAATTATACATAATCGATTGCTTTCCATGTCCTTAAGCTGGTTGCATGTTGATAGTTCACATTATTGGTACTAATAATTTAAAACCAACGTTGTTCCTCTTCTTCCTTTATTATTTATAAGTCAAGTTTGAGTGTGTTGGAATTATGTCATGGTTAGTGCAAAAATAGTGTTAATTTTGTGCTATCTAAGTTAGTGAAAATATTGTTTGGATTGCACATTTAAAGTAGTTATAGTGAAATTAGTAAATAATGAATTATTTTTGTTTTTTTACAAATAATAATAAAATAATAAAATATTATCAAGTTATAATATAATAATATAATAATAGTAACACAAATAACAATAATAAAAAGAGTAAATATAACTGTCCCCCATATTAGCGTCCCCCTTACGCGCCCCCCCACTCAAATGCAATGATAAATTATTTTTAATTCTTTGTATAAATATTTTATAGAACAAATGCAATGATAATAATATTTTTTGAGTATAAAGACTTATACTAAAAAATATAAAGACTACTACATTTGAGTATAAAGACTTATATGAAGGGCGTGTAAGGGGGACAGTTAGTCGCTTCCTAATAAAAAATAATAAAGTAAATAATGTAATGAAATAATAATAATATTGAAAATAATAATGTTAATAAAAAATAATGACAATTACAATAATAATAGCAATAACAATAATAAAATAATGACAATACTAATAATAACAATAATAAAATAATAATGACAATTAAAATAATAATAATAATAATAATAGATGAGAGATATAATGCCTCCATTTTATGTGCATTCATGGTGCCTCAAGATTTACATCATTCATTTAAAATAAATAAATGATCTAGATTTAATTGCATAAAAAGAAGTGTACGATGAATGATGTGGGTTTTGAAGGCATACAAAAGTGGGGACATTATATCCCTCCTCATAATATTATTATTATTATTAATAACAATAATGCTTATAATGTAATAAAATAATAATGTTGCTAATCATGACATGTGCTAATTTGTTAATCTTATCATTTTATTGAGTTAGCAAAATAACGCTAACTAACACTACTTACAACTTACTAATTCATGTTTTAATCACATTTTGACTATAAATAGCTACACTAACTCATAATCAGTGTTATTTTCAGCGATCCAACCACACAAAAGTAGCTTTTAAGTCTTTTGTATTTTAACTCTTTTCGACCAATTGTAAGATTCTCGATTTGACAGCTCGGAGCAGCTGACAAAAAAAACCTTAATCATATGCTAATCTGAGATTTGAATGTACATATGGGTTAATATTTAATTGTTCCAACCTAAAGAGATGGGAACGGGATCTGGTGCTACGCAAGACGGTGTAGCACAGCATCTAAACCGTCCGATTTTCACTAATTGCATTAAGATTCGTGTCAAAGTATAAAGGACCTCCTGATTTTCATCTCTGACGGTCGATCGCGAAACTAACGGTCGATCCGAATCGTCCATTTGGTAGCACGCTACAGCCTATCCGAGTCCAAAGAGATGGGATGTCTTCCCAGTTATTCCTTTGATTTAAATAAACCTATATAAACAGTTCTTCTTTCCCAATTCCAACTAATTTCATTAACCTCCAAGCAAGAAAATGCAAACAAATATTCTCGTTCATTTTTTTCATTTTGATATTTACGGTAGAATACCAGGAAAAACCAAATCACCGAAATCATCTAAAAGAGTTCCATATATTTAATATATTTTTGTTCGTATTGTGAACTCTCACATTCAGTGACGGAGCTACATGAGATCAGGGAGGGGCAGTCGTTTCACTTTGTAAATTTTTTTTAAAATAAATTTGTGTATTTGTACGATATGTTAATTTTTTTGTAAAATAATTATGTATATTTAAAAATATGCATTATTTTGCTACTCTCTAAAACATAATAATAAATCTTATCTCTTTATGACAGGAAATTCTAAATCCGGCTCACATTTGTCCCGGTTTAGACCTACAAATTAGTTGGGTCGTTGGCTTCACTAAAGCTTGTAATTGACTATGCCAATTGGTTGAAAGTTGAAACATTCAACTACAAGCAACAATTAAATAAAGTAAATAAAGGACTAGCGATCTACCATTTAATACTGTTAGATGGTGTTGGATTTGAATGCTACCATCGTTACAAAGCGAAGCCCTCAAATTATAGATTCATCGTAGATACGACTGGTAAGTCGTTTAATCGCTTTTCGTTTCGTGATAAATAAAATGATTACGATTAAAAAAAATTCTTTTAAATAATAAAATGATTAACAAAAGTATATTGTTTTTTAATTGTTTGTTTCGTAGTTTCGTTTGTGACTGTGTCGTATGAATTTTTTTTATTTCAGAAAAAATGCTATGTTGAGAAAATGTGACGAGAGACGAGATGAATGATTGCTCTAACGAGGAGATGAAGGATTTAATTTCTGTGTATGGTTAGAATCGTTCATAATCGATTTCTGATTTGCTTTAGTGTGATTAGAGAGGAGACGGATGAAGAGCGAAGGAAATGAATTTGATCATTTTGATTCGTTCT
>CAXKVX010004794.1:0-21707 GCA_964058865.1 Eleocharis quinqueflora
GGTGGAGATGGAGGATTAGGGTTATTCGGGTCATGGTATTGATTCACCCTAGCATTGGGAAGACTAAGCCAAGTGTTTTTGTCTTCGGGTCTCGGATGAAAGACTTGTTTCCCGGTCCCGGGAGTGCGACTGTTTCCCAAATCAAGGTAAGTGCTCACCCATCCATGAGCATCCAATTTATTCCACAAATTTATTGGTTCGGTTAGGTCTAGATTTTCCGGAAAGGCTACCTCATTTGGTTTGAGAATTTTATGAATTAGGTTGCCATATGGTAGGATGAGTTGAGTGTCTTTGCATGCGGTGATCATGTGTTTGATTATCACAAAAGGTATGTTAAACACCCGGGTTCCCTCAAGTAATTGACGAAGGTAGAATATTCCATTGTACTCAATATTGGTTTTGACCCCGCCCTTTGGAGTTACAATATGATGTAGAAACATGTCTACAAGACGATGAAGGGCCGGTAACTTGGTTGAGTAGAAAGGTCTTTTACCAAGGGCAAGATGGGGAACACGAAACCATTCTAAATATTGGTCATGAGTCTCTTCGGGTTCAGTTGGCCAACCACGATTTAGGTATACCTCATCACCGTCATTAGGGAGATTAAGCCATTCGGCTAATGAAGACAAGGTTATGACAATTTCTTTCCCACATACATATGTCTTAAATCCGAATGGTTCTTTGGTGATCTTAAGATTGTCATAAAAGGCTTGAACCAAAATTTCATTGTACGGTTCATTACACTCAATTAGAGCCCTCATCCCCCACCTATCGGTATACTCTTGAATCTTTTCACGTTCAAATCCCCTTTCAATTCTTCCCAATATTACAAAGTAGAAACACGAAAAACTCGGCCTTTTGACCAACGCCTTGAATTTTGCAAAGGCTTCATCATCTCGGAACAAATAAGAGTTACCTTGTGAGGCGTTGATATTGGCGATAGGCGGATTGGAACCCGAGTTTTGACCGGTACTCGATCCATCATGACTGCGCTTAGTAAGCGATCACTTTGCGGTTCTTTCCCTTACTGCTTGCTCCTTCGTGAGATGACATGGGGTTTTGTTGAAGTTTGGGTGATGAAACCCTAGGTCGGAGATTGGAGTGAAGGAGATGAGATAAATGAAGAGAAATGAGTGGAGAGTGAAGAGAAGAGATGGGAGAGACAAGATCTTGAAGGATTTGGGGAAAGAGTGAGAGAGGAGGGGATATTTTGTAGTAGGGTAATGGAGGTTTTAGAAGAGGAAGAGAGAGAGGCGAACATATGTGAGTTGGGAGAGAAGGAGAAGGGTTCAGCAGATAAAAAGGCGCATGTGACTTTTTCGAACCGTTATAACGGTTACAACCGTAATAACGGTTAGGTTTAATTTTTGAATTTTGCAGGTGATTTTGAATTAACCGTTGTAACGCTTGGAAAGCATTATATAACGGATATATCTGGAAAGAGGAGAAATTTGGATGTTTTGCGTCAATTGCTAATCGTTATAATGCTAATCAAGCGTTATATAACGCATGGATCTGGAAAGCTAGGAGAAATCTGGCAATTTTGAGTAAAAAATTAACCGTTATATAATGTATGGATGTGGAGATTGGATCAATTTGGACATGATTTGAAAATTCTGAACAACCGTTATAACGCTACGTAAGCGTTATATAACACATGGATCTGGAGAAATTTGGGCAGAATTTGAAAAATCCGGACAACCGTTATAACGCTAAAAAAAGCGTTATATAACGCATGGATCTGGAGATTGGATTAATTTGGGCATAATTTGAAAAATCTAAATAACTGTTATAACGCTACACAAGCGTTATATAACGGATGAATCTGGAGATTAGCTTGACTTTTGGAATTTTTGACCTTCTTACTAAGCGTTATTACTGTTAATAACCATTGTATAATGCTTATTGCTGGATTTCGATTTATTTGCCTGAAACCTTTGAATTTCACTAACCGTTATAACCGTTGTATAACGGTTTGTTCTGAAAACTTACATAAACTTAAGGATTACACTGTGTTACTAATGGGATTTGTTCAAGGCCTTTCAAGGATTGATTTGTGCTAATGAAGTGCAAGCATCCCTATATTAAAATGTAATTCACAATGTACGACAATTCAATGTCACCTTTTTCAATATGGTCTCGAATGAAACGATGCCTAATCTCTATATATTTCGTAAGAGAGTGAAATATCGAATTCTTTGAGATTAATATTGCGCTTGTGTTGTCACGCATTATTGGGACTTTGCGAAAGCGTAAATCGTAATCGTTCAAGGTGTGTATCATCCACAATAATTGAGTGCAACAACTTCCGGCGGCTACATATTCGGCATCGACGGTTGATAGAGCTAGACGTTTGTTTTCTACTTGACAATGACATAAGAGAACCACCTAGAAATTGACAAGTACCACTCGTGCTTTTTCTATCCATTCTATCTCCGGCAAAGTCGGCATCCGTATATGCTACAAGATCAAGTTTCGATTGGCAATCATACCATAGACCAAAATTCAAGGTAACTTTAATATATTTGAGAATTCTTTTTACGGCTTTCATGTGTGACTCTTTAGGATTTGCTTGAAAACGAGCGCAAAGACAAATCGAAAACATTATGTCGGGCCTACTTGCTGTTAAATAGAGTATACTACCTATCATAGCGCGATATTGAGAAATGTCCACTAGAATGCCCCTTTCGTATGCATCAAGATTGATGTTTGTCGCCATCGGTGTCTTGCTCACCTTGCTATCGTCCAATCCGAACCTCTTTACCAATTCCTTGGCATATTTTGCTTGATTGAGAAATATTCCATCAGATTGTTGCTTGATTTGCAATCTTAAGAAGAACTTTAATTCGCCCATCATGCATTTCAAATTCACTGCTCATCAAAGAAGCAAAATCCTCGGCAAGTGCCGCATTAGTTGAACCAAAAATGATATCATCTATGTATATTTGTACTAATAATAAATCATCTCCATTCTTTTTGGTGAACAAGGTGGTGTCGTTTTTTCCTCTTACAAAGTTATTTTCCACTAAGAATGATCTAAGTCTACCATACCAAGCTCGAGGAGCTTGTTTTAGACCGTAAAGGGCTTTATCAAGTTTATATACATAATCGAGAAAATTTGGATCAATAAAACCGGGTGGTTGGTGTACATATACCTCTTCTTTTATGAACCCGTTCAAAAATGCACTCTTAACATTCACTTGGAATAAGGTAAAGCCTTTGTAAGAGACATATGCCAAGAGCATTCTAATGGACTCTAGTCTAGCCACAGGTGCAAAAATTTCATCGTAATCTAACCCTTCTTTTTGTCTAAAGCCTTGTGCTACTAATCTAGCTTTATTACGAACTACGTTCCCTTCTTCATCCTTTTTATTCTGAAAAACCCATTTTGTTCCGATTATCCCTCTATTCTTAGCTTTTGGTACAAGTTCCCACACTTTATTACGTTCAACTTGATTTAATTCTTCTTGCATGGCACAAATCCAATCGGCATCTTTACACGCTTGTTCTAGATTTGTGGGTTCAATTTGAGAGACGAACGCACAATGAGTAATCATTTGGTTCAAATTGGACCTAGTTCTAACACCATCCCTAGGGTTGCCAATTATGTTTGTTAAAGGGTGAGTGGTTACTTCCCTTAGGTCTTGGGGCGGTTGATGCTCGGTTTGCTCCATCGACGTAACGCCGTCTTCTTGAGAAGTGTTTTCATTTAGACTACCTTGTTCATGTTTTGGCGCTTGTTCCGAGGTCATAACTACATCTTCGCATGCATGAGATGAATCATCTACAATCATGATCTCGCTTGATCCTTGTCCTTCTTGAGTAACACTTGGTGCTTCCATACCTACAATATCAACACTTCCTTTCTCGGCCCAAGTATTAGTAGATTCATCGAATTTTACATTAATCGACTCAATAACAATTTTAGAGGTAGGGATATATACTCTATATGCTTTGCTTGTCATCGAGTAACCTACTAAATTTCCTTCGATTGATTTTGAGTCAAATTTGGTGACCTTAGTAGAATCATCAAGTACAAAGCATTTTGAATCGAACGTTCGAAAGTAGGCAAAGTTTGGCTTACATCCAACCCACAATTCATATGGCGTTCTTTTAATTATTGGTCTTAATCCTACTCTATTTATTACATGACATGCGGTGTTGACCGCTTCGGCCCAAAGATACTTTGGTAAAGAGAAATCATTCAACATTGTGCGTGCAAGCTTTTGCAAGGTACGATTTTTCCTTTATACTGCACCGTTTTATTGAGGTGTTCTAGGGGCCGAGTACTCGTGTTTGTACCCTCTTGTTGCACACAATTCATCAAATTTGGTGTTTTCGAATTCACCTCCATGGTCACTTCTAATTCTCTTAATTTTTAAATCTTTTTCATTTTTGACTCTATTGCAGAATTCAACAAAGTTCTCAAATGTTTCACTTTTGTGGCTTAAGAATATAACCCACGTGTATCTACTATAGTCATCTACAATTACACAAACATACCTCTTTTTGGCTAAACTAGGAACGCTTATTGGTCCAAAAAGATTAATGTGCAATAGTTATAATGGCTTATTGGTTGATACCACGTCCTTTGAGACAAATCTAGACTTTACTTGTTTACCTTTAACGCATGCCTCACATACACCATCCAAATCAATTTTGCTTAATGGTAGTTCTTTCACTAGATCATGTTTAATGAGCTTCTTGATGGAGCTTGCACCTAAATGTGCTAGCCTTCTATGCCATAACCAAGATTGGTTAGTCAATGCATTTAAATATATTTCACCTTGTCTAAAATCATTTAAGTAGAGATAGTATATCCCATTTTGTCTTTCACCTTTATATACCTCCTCGTTTGTTTTGGACCACATTAAATGACAACTATGGGTATCAAACTTTATATAATAACCGGCATCGCATAGTTGGCTTACGATAAGCAAATTAAAGTTTAAACCATCTACTAAATATACATTTGAAATAGTTAAGTGTTGGTTACCAATGGACCCTATGCCAACAATCTTACTCTTTCGTTGATTACTTCCAAAGGTTACCGAACCACCATCATAAGGTTCCAATGAAATAAAGTTAGAACTAGAACCGATCATATGATGTGAGCATTCACTATCAATGATCCAAGCATTTTCTCTATGAGATGACGTCAAACAAACCTATAAGATTATACTAGTAGTTAAAACACACTAATATATTTTAATATTATACTCCCCCTAAATATATAACTAGGTGATTCGTGGGGAGGTTAACAATCGTTTTATTTAATTTTTAAGTTTAGGAACCCAAATAGCATTTTTGAAGTTACCTTTCTTTCGAAAATCGCATTCTAATGAGATATGACTGTTTTTACAAGAATAATTGCAAAACGCTTTGGTTACGGGATTTGTGTGTAATTTAACAAAGCGAGTTTGGTAATCGCATTTTAATTCGTGAATTATATTGCCTTGACTATTAGGTGTTTGTCGGAAAACAACTCTTGGCTTCTCATTCATTTGAGGGCCATTTTGAGCAAGGTTTTTACCTTTTGGTTCATACCTCCAATCAGTTGGTGTCCTATAGTAGACGTTTTTAGACCAAGATGAACTTATGTAAGTACAACTAGATTTCAGTTTGGTTTTGGCATAGGACCCTAGATTAAAGCGATATCTAAAGGCATGACTTGGCCTAGAGATAAGCTTTGATTGTGCTTGGTTCTTGCTCTTTGAGTTTTGAGATTGTTTTCCTTTTGATTTAGGGTTTTGTTGAGAGATGGATTGAAAAGAGGATGCGCTCTTTTTATATCCAAGACCCGACTTGTCGTGGGGTTTTTGGCCCTCAAACATTTTGGTTAGATCCCTCCTAGTGTCATTGCTCGATACACTAGTGGATCTAAAAACCCTTGAGCCATTTGTTAGTGATACCTTTTCTTTTGTCAAATTACCTTCTTTTACCTTTGATTCGAGTGTAAGTATTTTGTTATTTAACTCCGCAATTATGCTCTCTTTTCTCATTAACTCAGGTTTGTCTTAATAAAAAGTTTGTTCAACCTAACAATTTTAATTTTTAAGGATTCCTCATTAGATAATATGCTTGTATCATTGATGAGGTTCTCATCATCATCCTCATCGTCATCATCACTAATGCAAAGAGATGAGACACATGTTGGCTTAGTAATAAAGTTCTTTGAGTTTTGATATACCTTTGCCTCATCTTTAGGATATGAAGATGTGGCCTCCTCAACTTGCTTGGTCTTCTCATCATTCTCCGAGTTAATAGTGCTTCACTTTGGCCAAAATAGTACTCTTGAGAATTTCAATGGTGGTGGGGTTGGTGATATTGTTGCTAGCGATGATTGAGTCAATGTCGGTTGTGTTAGGCTCTTCATTGCAAATCGCTATTAGAGAATAGTTCACTTATTCTCCTCCTCGACCTCAACTTCGAATTCCTCGCTTTCTTCATCTTCGGTATGATTCCATCGATCGGCATGCATTGCTTTGGGTTTCTTTTTGCCCTTGTACCCATCCTTCTTTGCATACCTTTTTCACTCTTGCCTCTCATCACCGTCTTGAGGCCTCAATTGCGGAAAAATCTTGTAGCATGTGTGGATTGTATGTCCTTCTCTTTCGCACATAGCACACACCACCTTTTTGCCCTTGCTTTCTCGCTTTGCTATGTATTTCTTCTCAAAAGCGAATAGACCTTGTAACATTTTGGCTAGTACTTGCGCTTCCTTCTCATGGTCTTGTCCCATGTTCTTGAAGGGATTATCATTTGTTGGTCGAGAATGAGTGAACGATGAGTTGTTTGCCTTGGAGCTTTGAGCCGGAAAAGCGATTGCCTTGACTCCTTGATTTTTACTAGAGGTTTGCTTGAGAGTTTATTCAAAGGACCGAAATGAGGTGTATATCTCATCCGGTGTGAATGGCTCGGCATTTCTTCCATTCACCGCCTCGAGTGCTCCAACGAACCCTTGCCAATCGGGTCTCACAATCATGGTGCGGAAAAGCTTACCTACAATCTTGTTGTTAGTTAAAGGTTCTCCCATTTCAATAAATTCATTAATTAGAATAGTAAGTCTATGGTACATATCCTCAATACTCTCATTTTCTTCAATTCTAAAGTTCTCATACCTAGTGTCTAAACTGGCTACTTTATTCATTTTTATTTGGTCATTTCCTTCGTACCGTTTCAAGAGAACTTGCCACATGTCATGGGCATTGTTGAGGTTACCAAAGATTGGTGCTATAGTTTCACTTACCGATGACAAAATTGCATTCACTACGGCATCATTAATCTTTTTCCTTGGTAGACATAATACATCTAGTTTACCCGTTTTGGTGTTATACTTTGAAACATATTTGTCTACTATAGCATCCCAAAGGTCATATATTTCTAAGTAGTTCACCATGCACCGTTTCCAATGACCAAAATTTTTGCAATTGGTACCTAAAATCGGAGGTTCCTTCATATGCTTATAAGTAGCCATTATCAGATCTTAGTTTGTCAACTAAAAACCTTTCTAGTGAGCAAACACAACGTGCTCTGATACCACTTTGCTTTACCTAGAGGGGGGTGAATAGGTTCCAATTAAAATTCTAGGGTTCTATTTGCAAATTTGCACAATTCAATTTCAATTTCAATTTATACCAAATCACTAAACCTACTCAAAGTAATAAATTTGCAGAAATTAAAATAGAGAGGGTTTATAAAGATCAAACAATGCGTAGAACTCTATTTAGTTTGAAAAACTCCTTGCTTCTTCCAGGCGTGACACCGAAATGATAACGGAGTTCGGCTATTGACGAGCCTACGTCTCCGGGACTCCCGATCCCCCGACTTGGTAATAGGATCGAGCCATTTGCACTAACATAAAAAAGAATATTCTTTTACAAATGTCGAAATCTAGCTCTTTACACACAAAGATTAGAGACTAGATCCGTAGGAAATGCATGAAGACAATATATGAACTAGAGCTACAAAATCTCTCAATTTCACAAGTTATTTTTGACTAATTTAGAGTATTTGAGCTTGAGTTGTTTTTTATCTAATCAATAGATTAGAAAGAGGTCAACAATGGAGGCTGCTGCTAGGGTTTTGAATATTGCAAGAGAAGAGAAAGAAATGATAATAAAAATCAGGCTTATATAAACCAGCAGCAAAAATCTTTCCAAAATAGTGTTTTTCGAGTTTAACCATTATAACGCTAGACAACCGTTATAACGGTTAGTTCAAACTTTCAAGAGTCTGGGGCATTATGAACTGACCATTACATGGTACACAACCGTTATATAACGCTTGTTTTTGGAGGTTGAGTTCTAGAGTTTTGAGAAATAGTCGAATTAAATATTTGAGCTAAGCATTACAACGGTTACTGACCGTTATATAACGCTTGCTTCTGGAGCAAAAATCCGAAGTCTGAAAAGTGAATTAATCCGGACATTGAACCAACCGTTATAACGGTTACTAACCGTTGTATAACGATTGGATTTGGAAAAGTCTGTATTCTGGACTTGATTTGAGGGAATTTATCATAAGACCTAACCGTTATAACGGTTAACAACAGTTATACAACGGTTAGATTCAGAAAATGATTTTCTCAAGCTTAATTATACTAAACCAGCCAAATTCACATATTAATTAACTTAAACCTATTTAAATCGTGATAACTCTATTCTGTATGCTCACATCTTTAAGTTGCATGTCCAAATTTCCATTTTACAATAGTCCCTGCAACAAAACTTAAAACACACAAGAAAGGTAAAATTCAAGGTTGTTTTGCAAATCGACAAATACGAAGACATTGTTCACAACAAACAGGTGCCCAACCCATCACAACGGGTCAGAAGGAGAGAGGCAGTGCAGAGCAGGCTTTTCACAGAAGACAACGTTATTGTAACGCTTCACCAAGGCATTACAACGCCTTCCAAGCCGTTATAACGGGTTCCCAACTCGTTGTAATGTGTTCCTGCTCAGATTGGCCTACAAGACAATCACAGAAGCACAGAAGAGCAAAGATGTAAGAACTCCAACCCGTTATAACGGGTCAGCCAAGGCGTTATAGCCTTTCTGTAATGCTACAGTCATTTTGGAAGGGATCAAGAATCCAAGAAGTGTCTAGCCTATATATATGATGCAGAGACGAACCAACATGATATCAAACAATTTCCACAAGCTTCCAAGCATCAAATTGAGCACATCAAAGTGCCAAATAGCCTTCTACTTCAACTACCTAAACCTAAGAGCATTATGATAGCACCCATAGTCTAATTGTCAATCCGAGAATTTTTCTTTTGCTAGTTCCTACCCTTTGGTGCACTATATTTTTGTTGTCAAGTGTGCACCCCTGTCCTAGTTTGTTTTGTCAATCGAACCGTTAACCGTGTAAAGTGGTGTTGTCCCTTACATTGGTTTAGGTGTCGAAGATTGATTTGCTTGTTTAGAAGAAATCAAAGATCGGCTCCGAAATTATAAAGAACACTTGTTTTGATAGTGAAATCGGACACGTAAAGAAGATTTGATTTCGGGAGACCCGTGGACGTAGGCCTAGTTGATTGATAGGTCGAATCACGTTACATTGCATGTTCTTTTAGTTCTCTTGATTGCTCTTGCTCTCTCTACTATCTCTCTCTCTCTTTATTACTTTGGTTTTGTTGATTTGTGAATTGTTTTATTACTTATAGAACTTGCTTGCTTTAACTCTTGGCTATGTGATTAAGGTCTATAAGCTTTAAATTAAAATTGTTGATTGAAAACGCTTTCGCCTTATTGTTTGACATTAATCTTGCGCTTTAAGTCCCAACATTTATAACAAGAATTTCAGTATTGTGACTCAAACCTGAATTCTTGAATTACACCAACAGAGAGGTGATGAGGAGAGGAAGTTGTGACAAGAGGAAGCCAATATTTAGATTTTTCTATTATTATTTTTTCTGACATGTGTGTCCATGAAATATTCAACTTTTATAGCTGCATAAATCATTTTAATGAGTTAGTTTTGGCTAAATCAGTTGCATACATTGAATCTCCATTTTTAGTTCATATATACGCCTACTTGCACAATTTTTATAGGGTTCATTGCAATACTTTGATTTGGTAGAAGGTTGTCTTGACACGATGAGTCTAAAATAAAAAAAGAAGCAATTAATGGAAGTGTCAACTAAGACTACTGGAGGCATAAATTAATAAATGAAACTTTTAAGAGTAAATTTGAAAATATGCAAAGTCAGGTTTTGAGGCAGAAAATTAATTAAAGGCTGAAATGGATCAGAAATCCAAGTCTCGAGACAAAAAAGACGCATGTAATTCAACTTTATATTTTTCAATATCTTTTATATCGAACGCTAACTAAGACCCGCTATTAATGTCCTCTTTAAAACCGAACTCTAAATAAGACCCGCTATTAAAGGTCATCTTTAATACCGAACTCAATAAGATCGTTATTAAAAGTTCTCTTTAATACCGACTCTTAACTAGACCCGTTATTAATTAAAGCCTACACATTTAATATTAATTGTTTTCTATCAGACTCTCTATAACACCTCTGTCCGCTATTAAACCTCGTATATGTAGTAGTGACTTGATCTCAGAGATCTCGTCGCTAAATTGATGGCGTCTTTACCATTATGCCGTAACTCAGGTATGCACCAATTCATTTTTATTTATTTGTATTATTTTTCTCCTTAATAGCATGCAAATAAGTGGTTGTCTAATGTAACTGGCTAGGTACTTAACATTTATACTGCTTTTAATACTACCAGGAGCATCTAGACAAAGCACCTTGGCCATGAAATAGTGAGATTACAAGGAGAGAATAAAATACACAGCTAACGAGACAGAATAACAGAAAAGGCTAAGAACTACTACTTTCTAGCTATGAGATTAATTACGAAGTCGAAATCATCTAAATTTAAATGGCTTAATTATTTAGCAGATCTCGAACTCTCGATCTTTCGAAGAATGACTATTATATATATATATTCTTCTTTTTTTTGAAAAAAAACATATAAATTGTCGGTTTTCATTGCTTCTCAGAAACTAATACAAGATCACAAAAGCAGTACTATATAGAGTACCAAAATAAAACCCCCGTATTCCCAACTGTTATTCTTAGTCATTAGATTATTTAACATTCGAATTTTAAAAAGTTTATTTTTTTAGTTTTGGCGACATGCCGACTCATCATACTAAAGTTGGCCTTTTACAGTAACAGTTTCCAAGCATCCCCTCTTAACTTGTTTTTTCTTAAAGATACTCAACACTTGTACTGTGTTTGATAGCACTAGGAGCTTGTAGACGAAACATCTTTGCCATGAGATAGTGAGATTGCAGGTGGAAAAAGAAAAATAGACAGCTAACGACATAACGATAATGATAAGTTTATGTTAATTTTTTTTTTTTTTGAGATAACTATGGATTCAAAGTCATTTAAATTTAAACTATATAAAGTTTCTGGTCAAATTTTGAACTCGCGATTAATTATTCACACAAAAAGACGTTGTTTTTAGCAAAAACTAGTCGTTAGAAAATTTGTGTTTTATTATTTATTTTATGATGACATGCCAACTCATCATACTAAAATTGGCTTTTACATTAACAGTATCCAAACATCTCCTCTAATAATTAATTTCTTTTTTTTCCGCAACATTCCACTCTGTCCTGATCTCCCCTCTTTAATCCATGATTATCTGAATTCCTTGAACATCAACCAATACATTACACATGGAATGTACACCGAATTAGAAATCACAGGGGTACTTAATCACCATATCGAACATGCAAGAAAGATATCATATATGTATTCTGGTTGAAGAATGCCAAATTCATGGTATGACCTCCACATAAATGCAAATAACATGTCGATATCCAGCCAGTTACCTAACCGAAAGGAGACAATTTTCCATTTTCCCCTTGGTGGCCAACTTTCCCTCCACAAATCCCATTTCAATCCAAACTCTCTCTTCCACCTCTATATAAACCCTTCCATGTATCATACATGATATGCATCCCCTTCCTCAAACCCAAACAATACATAACATAATAAGATCAGAGCCCCATTACTCAAACCGATGCCATCTCTCTTCGAGAAGCCGGTCGCTAACTTTCCATTCCGGCTGCACCAGCCCAAGAACTTCCAATTCAATTCAGTCCCAGAATCGCATGCCTGGATTGACCTTCATGAACACCCGACAGTTAACGCCACAGGACCTGATACAGTTCCACTTATCGACCTGAACGACCCAAAGATAACGACAAAAATTAGCAAGGCATGCGAAGAGTGGGGTGTTTTCCAAATTACTGGTCACAACATAGCACCAGATCTTCTGACCCGGTTAGAGGCACAAATCCACCGTTTATTTGCACTACCAGCTGAGCGCAAGCTTGAGGCTGCTAAATCGCCGGGTGATGTGTCCGGTTACGGACTTGTGCCAATCTCCTCTTTCTTCGCTAAGTTCATGTGGTCAGAGGGGTTCACCATTGCTGGTTCTCCCCTTCACAATGCACAGAAGCTCTGGCCTGATGATTACTCTTCTTTCTGGTAAGTGCTATCTCTTTCTAAATGATATATATGTCAAATGTACATATTTTATTTTATTATCTTTTATTGACCTACTTGTTGTACTATGCTTGCAGTGAGGTTGTGGAGGAATTTGACAAGGTGATGAAACAACTTGGCAACAAGTTGCTAAATGTGATGCTTCTTTCTTTGGGCCTAAGTGAAGAAGAAATAAAACGGGCTGGCCCGGTAAGAGATTGGCGCGACATGTCGGCAGCAATCCAGTTAAACTCATACCCGGCTTGCCCCGACCCGGACCGGACCGTCGGTTTGGCGGCACACACTGACTCGAGCTTCCTCACCTTGCTTTACCAGAACGGTGTCAGTGGTCTTCAGGTCCTACGGCCAAAAGATCAAACTGGCCCCACAAGATGGGTCACGGTACCACCGGTACCAAATACATTCATTGTTAATATTGGTGATCTATTGCATGTACTTTCCAATGGAAGATTCCGGAGTGTAATGCACCGGGCAATGGTGAATCCGACCAAGCACAGGATATCGGTGGGGTTCTTTTGTGGGCCCGCAAAGGATGTGAAGGTGGGACCGTTGAATAAGCTGACGACGCCGGAGCGGGGCCCGGTATATAGACCTGTGACATGGCAGGAGTATCAGAGGCTGAGAGGGAAACTGTTTGATAAGGCGCTTGAGGCACTAAAGATAGGAGAGGAGACGGCATGATGTAAAATAGGGATTGCATGCTTTCGTTGAGTTTTAGGTTGCATGAAAGGACATGAGCAGTTCTCTTGTTCGTTATCTCTTTCGCGCTTCTGACTTGTGTGCGTCAGTGTGTGTGTGTGTGTGTTAGAGAGAGAGAGAGATGTAAATAATTGAAAAAAAAGGCATCAAATAAGTGTGAGTGAGGGGATTGCTCAAGAGTCAAGCGGATAAATTAGTTTACTGTATCAATGTCTGCAGTAAAATAAATACTAAAATGAGTAGCGATCAGTTAAATATTGTAGGTTTTGCATAGCGGATACCGCTTCTATTATGTAATTGTAGGGAATTATGCATATAATTTAATTATTTTGATTCAGATTGTAAGTTTTGACTTTTCAGATCTTATCGAATTTTAGACGATCAGTCTTTAAGTATTTAATTAGATTACCAGTCTAATTAAGTTGGATAGAAGTTTGAACGCGTCATGCATTGCATTGATGCATGAATATATATCACAATTCATTATAGGTTTAACAAAATATATTTTGACTAAAAACAGAGTAAAAACATATTGCTTTGAATACTTCAAATTTTAGTTATCTATATATCTAAATCTAAACTATTATAAACCATATTGTGTCTATTACATTCCAGTAATCAACAACAGCGATTCTATTACATCTACTAAATTAAAATACACTATTACAACAAGTTATCAAAATAAATGTTTTTAGAGAACGTTATCACAAGCTTCAATGCACAGGCCTCGTCCAGACAAGGGATCCACCAGTATAGTTATGCCTCCAATGAAGCTCTTTGCTCCACTGTCATCATCTGACTTAATGTGTCTGATGTATGTATTGGTAGATTCTGCACATTTTGAGATAGTATAATATTAAGTTTAAGATAAGATAAATCTTTGTTAATTTGACACCAATAGCTAAATTTTTTTATTATATATGTAGCTATACTCATATTTTTAGATTTTTTTATTAGTAACAACAACAACAACAAAGCATTTATTCCTAAATAAATTGGGGTAGGTTATAAATGAAACCCAATCTGAAATAAAAAAATCAATATAAATAATAATAATATAATAAATAGTAAAATAATAGTAAAAATAAAAGTATATAAATTATAATAATAATAATAATAATATTATACTATTCTACAAATCATAAGTTTAGACTAGTATTCTACGTCGTGGACTAAAGTCGTACAATTATAACACTACTTAAAAAATTTAGTTTGTCACGGTTTTAGTACGTGAATCATTAACTTCCATGCACTCCTATCTGACGCCAACTCTTTGGAGACATCTCATGCCTTTAAGTTCCTTTTTACATTTGCATCACATGTTAATTTCGGTCGACCCCTACCTCTTCTCGTATTTTCGACGCGGCTTAAAACTCCACTACGTGCCGGTGCATCAGAAGGCCTCTGCTGGATATGTCCATACCATCTAAAATGATGTTGAACAAGTTATCTTCAATCAATGCAACCCCAACCTTGCCACGTATATCGTCATTTCTAATGTGATCCCTTCTTGTGTGCATACATATTCACCGTAACATACGCATCTCTGCCACGCTCATCTTTTGTATGTGTCTCCCTTTAGTAGCCCAACATTTTGCTCCATACAACATTACGGGTCTCATCGCCGTCCTATAGAACTTGTCTTTCAACTTTTGTGCGACTTTCTTGTCGCATAGGATGCAAGATGCTTGTCGTTATTGTATCCAACCTGCTCTTATTCTATGACTAACATTTGAGATTGATGAAGATGTTAGTTATAGAATAAGAGCAGGTTGGATAAAATGACGAGCCAACGTAAAAAAAAATAGCTACTCTCTTGGAAATGAAACCCAATAGGATTTTTATTAGTAAAACACAGTTTATTTATTTCTAGCCATAATGTCGAGATAACTACTTCTCTAACTAGTTCTACTAATAAAGCATCCTTAAGAGGAATTTTAGCATCGATAATCCATAAATCTTCTAAAACTGTACCTTCAAAATCAAAGTTATTATGTCTACATATCCATTCCCAATGCATTTAATAAATGGGCAAACTACAAAAAGGTGATTAATACAGTCCTCTTTCTCACAAAAAACACATTTTATATCACCTTGCCATGCTTTCTTTTGTAAGTAAACTTTTGTGATTTTTTCCTTCTAACTAACCACAAAAAAAAATTGATCTTCAAGGAGAGTTTACTTTTTCATATAATATCAAAACTATGGTTTTTATAACCACCAAACTCTAACCATCTATACATTTCATGTACAGAGAAACTATCAGTAATATTTCATCTTCAAATTATTGAATCTTTGACAATATAATTTATATGAACATCTAATACTACAGCTTGTAAATTATTCCAATCTTGCCTAAGTGTTCCTATAATATGTCTATTAAATTGTAATGATAATCTATTATCAGAAAAAGTTTTTTTTACTTTAATGTATGGATCATAACAAGCTAGGAATAGATTGAGAAAAATGACGAAAAAAGATAATTCACCCTTCCATCTATCAGTTCAAAAGCAAATATTTGATCCATCACATAATTTTCTATTAACACTAGTTGACATCACATGATGCATAGAGATAACTTGTTTCCAAAAATGGTGAGAAATAGGTAGTGTTCTTATTTTTATATTTATTTTGCAAAATATCTTTCCATTTCTCTGAGGGATCATGGAATTCAAACCACCATTTAGATAATAAAGTTTTATTCATAGTGTCCAAATCTAAAACACCTAATTCACCTTGATCCTTACTCTTACATACAATTGGCCATGCTACTAGAGTCATTTTTTCCCTAGTAGGATTGCCTCTAAACCATTAGAATTTTCTTCTAATCTTATCTATTCTTAGCCTGATATTGACATGCAATCTATACAAAGACGCCAATAAAGGGGAACAGATGTAATAACTGAATTAAGAAGAATGAGTATTCCTCCAAGTGAGAGGAATTTTCCTTGCCCACATTGAAGTTTTTTCTATCATTTCAATGAGAATATTCCAGTCTATTTTGTTAATATTCTTCCAATGAAGAGGTACACCTAGATATTTGATTGGTAGAGACTTGATTGCATCCTAATATAATTAGTGATAATTGATTACTTAAATTCTCTTCAATGTTCAAATTTATCATTTCACACTTCTCAAAATTAATTTTCAGACCTGAAAGTTTCTCAAAACCTATTAGTATCCACCTAAGTGTAGTAATTTCTTTTTCATCTGCCTTCAAAAATATAAGGGTATCATCTTCAAAATGTAAATTGAATATATTGTCTATCAGTTCAAAATTACCTATTCCTTTTAAGTATCCTATATCTCTTGCAGTAGCCAGGATAACATTAAGAGCATCAACTAATAAGTCAAATAGGAAAGGAGAGATAGGATATTCTTGTCTAATTAACTCCTTTTTTACAAAAGAAATATTCACCTAAATATCCATTAAAATCTATACAAGTCTTACTACTTGAAAGATTAGTTTAATACAATTAATCCATTTGGAGTTAAAGCCTCTTCTAGCTAGAACTTCAAATAAAAAATCCTATTAACCCTATCAAAGACTTTTTCAAAATCAATTTTAAAAAGAATACCTCTAGTTTTATTTATTCTTATTTGTGTAAGATCTCATGTGCAGAGACTACCTTATCTAAGATGTATCTTCCCTTAATGTATGTTGTTTGAGATTGATCAATAAGGGGGCTAGTCTATTTGCTAAAAGCTTAGTTATAATCTTGAAACTGCAATTAGTAAGACTAATTGATCTAAAAAATTTAATTAGTATTGCTTCAGCTTTTTTAGGAATGAAATAGATAGATGCCATGTTTAATTTGGAAACTTCTAATTGGTCTGTATAAAAGGCAATCATCAAAGCCAAAATATCTTCTTTAACTAAATCCCAAAATATTTGATAGAATAAAAAAGACATTTCATCCGGGAGTGAAGGTTTGTTTGAATTACAAGAGAAAGCTACATTCCTAATTTTTTCATAAGAGAAAGGTAATGTAAGACTATCAGCCTAGATAGTTGTAAGCCTATTTTCATGAGGCCAGAAGTTATCTTGTAAAGTAACTAATATCTCATCTTGTTTACCTAAGAGATTTCTATAAATATTGGTGATATGTCTTTCTAATTTCTTAAGATTATATTCTACATCATTATTTATTTCTAAGGACAAAATAAGATTCTGTTTTTTTTCTAGAATTAGCTACTAAGTGATAAATTTGGTATTCTTATCTCTTTCTAAGTGTCAATTTATCTCTTTTTGCTAGTATAATTCTTCATCATCATAAATTTTATCTAAAGATGAATGACAAGTTTGTAGCATATCTAACTCATTTTCTTCTAAGTTTCTCATTTCTTGTAAGAGCTCAAACTCATTAATTTTGTTTGAATAGTCATTCTTTTGTTTTTTCTGCTCTTAAGTTTCTGTTCCAACTTTTCAATTTATTTCTAATATATTGAAGTTTAAGTCTCCAACTACTATATCATCGGTGTTTAGAGGAAATGAATTCCACCACTTGATCATGAGATCATTAAAATCTTGATTTTTAACCAAATTCTTTGAAATATAATAGGTTTATTTGATTTCCAACTGATGTTGCTAGTATATATTATAATAGAGTTGTGATCAGATGGGATCCTAGGAAGGGATGTTACCATGTTATTCTGACAATGATGATACCATTCTATTTAGCAGAAAAATTGATTATGTGTAAAAAATTTGGAAGAATTTGATTTGGTCCATGTGAATTTTCTATCAATAAAAAATAATTTCGTTAATTCTAAGTTGGAAAGTACAATATTAAATCTATTGATAATTACATGATTGTGTGTTGTGCCATGTCTCTCACTTCTTTTCCTAATCATATTGACCACATATCAACCAAGAAGGATGAGAAAAGTTATTATAAATTCCTTCTGACTCCTCTATGAAGATTTTCCTAAGATTAGTTAAAACATGAGCATTTACAGTGGTGAAGGACCAGAAAGTTGTTCTTCTTTATTCTGTAATATAACAGTTATTGAAAAGTCTAAGATCTTGAAATCTAAAGCTTCATATTTGTTAGTATCATATCCTAAGAGTATTCCTCTAGAATCCCCTTGTGATGGTTTGGTTATCCATCTCATAGAACCTTTACAAATTCAATCTAAATTTATATTCCTAAATTCCTCTTTTTCCTCTTGAATAGCTAAAATATCTATATCATGTTTTTCTATGTATTCCTTAAGGACAATCCTTTTTTAGCTGATCCAAACCTCTATGATTCCAATTAAGAATTTGTGTCATCAAATAGATTTGTACCATCATTTAGATTTTCTGAATCTTCTAGTGGACTAAGAAAATCTCACTAATATCTATTAACTCAATCAGTGGCGGAGCCACATGCACCCAGTGGGGTGCAGCTGAACCCTCTGAAAATTTTTTTCAAAAAATGACCATATATATTACTTTTTAAAAATGATCATGTATTTGAATTTTTTGTACAAATGACTATATAAGATAATTTTTTTAAGAATAAACATCATTTCGAACCTCCAGAAAAAAATCATAAATCTTGAACCCCTGACGAAAATCCTGAATCCGCCCCTGATTACTCAATATTCTTTCTAGTTACTATCTTTGAGTTCTCCTCCACTAAAATTCTAAAATAGAGATAACTTTATCTCTCAATAGATATCAAAATTTATCTACAACAGACAATTTTATATTCTCAATTTCAGCTATTGAGAATCCACACATTTCGAATATTTTAACAACATCTAAATCAGTAAATTCAGTAAAAAAAAAATTATTTATGAGAACAGAAGCTTTACCAGACGAGCACGTGCCTCTCCTGGTTTAACAAAATATATTTAGGAGTCTTATACAAATGATGATACGGTCAAATGAAGTGTGCTAGCCCATCTCTGATAGTCTTCTATGTGCGTGCGTGTGCGGCTGTGCGCGCTCAGATTTTGCAAGCTTAAGCGTGACATAAGCATCGATCTATAAGAAACAATCTTATAAGATAGCCATGGTCACTTACAAATTTTGATTTTTTTTTTTTTTTTTTGAAACAATCAATTACAAATTGAGATCGTTCAGATGTCAAATTCATGGAACGATTTTTTTCTGTCAGATCAAATCTTCTCAGGTTTTATTCTTTATATGCACATAACCGAATTTCTTTCAGCAAATTAAAATTTGTGGGATCCACGTATGACACATGTGACAATAGTAAGATATCAAGTGCTAGTAAAAAGAAACCTAACTCGAATAAATATACATGAGCAGTAAATTTCCGTACAGTAGTATGTATATATATATAAACTGATAACTAGCTAGATTTCATGAGACCATATATACGGACGTATCAGTATACTACAAATTACTACTAACAGAAATTAACACGTTTTGTACTGCATAAGCATAACGCATTATTTATGTTGCATGAAAGGGGGGGGGGGGGGGGGGGCAGATATTTTATTTTTATTTGTTTGCATACCTGTTGTCTTGTTTCTAGAATAAAATCTGACCATGAGATATGCAAATAGCCGTGTAGCCGATTGTACATAGTTTGAAAAACGAGGCATGTGAAATGTTGTGCGCAGAAATGGTTATATGGTCCCTTGTTTGTACCATTCTCTTTTTAACCCAGAGAAGAGAGACAAACGTGTGAGGGAGATCATACCGTACAAAAAGTTGGAATGCTTTTTTGCAAAAAAATAAAAAATTATAATAATAATAATAATAATAATAATAAGCTGGATGCTTTTATTGCCTTCTTCAAGTGTACTATTTTCTACCGAAGTTCTATCATTAAAAAAGGAACAAATGAAGGCCGACTGAAAAAGGAGTCAGCAAGTTGGGATCATTTTTTTTTTGTGAAAGCAGCATGGTAAAAAACTAACAAAAAGTATATTTTTCCTAGTCTAATTAAGAAATATTTTTTCAATGAAATTAGAATAGTACTTTTTATACTTTAAATATTCGCAAAATATATTGCATTATTTTTTCGAATTGTAGGCGAAACAGTTTAATATAACAGAACTCTACAAAGATGTAACAGCAAGGCACAAGATCCCCTCTCGAAATTCTTTTTGCAAAATATATCATACAATTCGTCATTTTTTTTTTGAAAATATGTTTATAATTTGAATTTTTTAAATGTGCATAATTTTGCCCGTGAAAAAATTTATAGATCTTTTTTTTTCTGACGAAAATTCAGAATTAGCTCCTGATAATAGTATATTAAAACAGAACTCTACAAGCTAGAAGTACAATTGAGGATCTACGGTGAGATAGAAACTTCTCCAATAGAGATTACCAATACAAATAATTAATTATGTTATCATAATTTTTTTTAGTGAGCAACTGTCCTCCAACAAAAAATATGTTATTTTTATTCCCTAAATATTTTTGGTCTAAATAGTAAAGAAAAAGTTCATATCTTCTGATAGAAGTATTAATATTTCGAAGTTTAAGTCAACAAAAATATAAATTTGGTTGAACCTTTATACCTTGTATCTAATGTAAAGAAAAAGTTCATATCTTCTATCAGAAGTATTAATATTTATGGTATCATCTATGTCTGAACCTTTATACCTTGTATCTAATATCTTCATACCTCTTTGTAAAGAGATGTTCATACCTTCGAGTAAAACTAAATATGGTGTTTCTAGAAGCATCATGATGACCTCCAGTGTTCTTAATTAAAAAAATATTGTTGAACATTTTTATATTTTGATTTATCATTCTCAATAATTTTTTATATCAAATCTCGTAGAGAACATATTATTTTCTATTTTAGAGTTATTAAGTGCATGTTTTGAATTTTTGAAGTGACATAGATTTCAATACTATATATAAAGCGTGCTAAGTGTCGGTGTGTCCAATTTTTTGACATTCCGACAGTTCATTTTGCTATTCAACTTGCATTGTGTGTATTCAGATTATCTGACACGCGACACGTCATTAATTAGACATGTCATTAATTTCAGTATAAATTATTAATAACATTAAATTCACGCCATTAATGTTCACACCTTCCTCATTTCATATAAATCATCATGCTTCAAAAACAATTAAGAAAAATGTATGATATTTGGATTTAATTAAGGACTGAAATGAACTACTTTACAACACAATATAGTTCACCAAACTATAACAATAACAAGTTGATATCTTGGATTTATAATTAGAGAATTAGTTATCATATACACTCTCAAGATGTGGATGTTGAAGGAGAAGACTCTTCTGTTTTTTTGGTGCTCAATTGTATGCTTGGAAACTTGGGCAAGACTTTCTTAAATGTTCTGGTTCGAATTTCGAAGGTATATATAGGCTGGACACATAATTGAGTTTTGGTGAGTTGCAGGTTTATATATGTACATGCATATTTGAGTCTTTGCATCATCAGAATGTACATGTATAAACTTGCAACTCACCAAAACTCAATTATGCAAGGTTAATACTGATTTGGTTTGCAAATTGTCA
>CAXKVX010004795.1:0-19626 GCA_964058865.1 Eleocharis quinqueflora
CATACATTTTTCATTTAAAACAAGAGAACTCTCAAATAAAACAAGGATCAAGAACAGAGTAATCGAATATTTTGGTGATCTAAAAGAAAATTGGAACGAACTAGCTCTTTACAGCCAAACAACTGACCTCAAAGCTTTGCAACAAGACCAAATATTCAAGTTTCTGTCTGACCTTCACCCGAGCTACGAATCTGCCAGAGCACAAATATTACTGTGCAAAGAACTTCCCACCCTCAAAAGCGTTGTAGCCATGATTCTAGGAGAGGAGAGTCGCGGGACATGCATGCACCCTCAAACCCCCTAGAACCAGAGGGACAAGCCTTCTATGTTCACCATCGATACCCTAACTCTAAGGGGGAGAAGTCGGGAGCCTCCACCACAGTAAAATGCGACAACTGCAAGAAGGAAGGGCATAGCCGAGACGGTTGTTGGTTCCTCCACCCACACCTCCGACCAAAGAGAAAAGGGGACAAAGGAGGTGAAAACAGAAAGGGGGGAAGCACAAGAGACGGGGAGAAGAGGGGTTTTTCTGTCGAGACTCATGGAGAACTCGAAGGGGCACGCTACACAGAAGGATCTAGAAGAGGCGGAGAAACTGAAGGGACGCGCTGCACAAAAGGGTCTAGAAGAGGCGGAGAAATCGAAGGGACGCGCTGGGCAGAAATAAATTCAACTGGGTCGGCCCAGCACTGTCGATCTTTGCTCATTCTAAACCAGGCTCAACTCACTTCCCTGATCTCTCAACTGAACGACCTGCTGAACAAATCCAACAGCCCAACAGATAATATAGGTAAATTTACAGGTAACTGTCTCAATTTTTGTGGAATGGTTAACGATAAAACTTGGGTTATAGACTCTGGTGCAACCGATCATATGACAGGTGATTTAAACACATTAGAAACCAGAAGTAAGACCAAAAATTCCAACTCTGTCACAATAGCAAATGGCTCCAAGGTACTCATCGATCAAATAGGTACAACTACCATATTATCAAATGAGATAGCCAATGTTTTATACTTACCGACTTTTACATCTAACCTCATATCTATTAGCAAAATAACAAATGAATTAAATTGCAATGTGATTTTCTCACCTGATATTGTGGTCTTTCAGGACAGAATAACGAAGAAGACGATTGGTGAAGGGAGATTAGAAAACGGACTCTATGTCTTAGATAAATCAAATAAAGCATTAGTTGCTAGTAAGTTAGAACCAAATAAACTATGGCATTGGAGATTAGGACATGTTTCAGATAGGGTGTTAAGCAAGTTAGTGTCTGTACCAAATCTGAACAATGATAATTGTGATATATATCGTTTTGCAAAGCAAACTAGACTACCATTTACGTTATCTAATAGTAAAACTTTTAAGGCTTTTGAATTAGTACACTCAGATGTTTGGGGGCTTGCTCCCATAGACTCATATAACCGTTTCAGATATTATGTTACCTTTATTGATGATTTCTCACGCACCACTTGGATTTATCTACTCAAAACTAAAGATGAAGTATTCACAGAATTTCAAGAATTTACAAGTTTTGTTGAAAATCAGTACGATACTAGGATCAAAATACTTAAGACTGATAATGGTACATAATATGTTAACAAACCTTTCTTAACCTTCTTAAAACAAAAAGGGAATTTTGCATCAAACTACATGCATTAATACACCAGAACAAATGGTATTTCCAAAAGAAAAAATAGACATATTTTAGAGATAACTATGTCATTGTTATTCCAATCACATGTACCTAAACGTTTTTTGTCCGAAGCAATTATCACTGCTGTACATATCATAAACAGACTTCCAAACAAAGTTTTAAAGTATAAAAGCCCCTTAGAAACACTAAATAAAAGAAAAATAAACTTAGATCACCTTAGAATATTTGGATGTCTATGCTTTGTACATATTAAAAAACATGATAAATTAGATAAAAAATGCAGTCAAGACAATATTTTTAGGATATTCATCTCAACAAAAGGGATATAAGTGTTTTGATCGAACAAGTAACAAACTTTACACTTCAAGAAACATAACCTTTTTTGAAAACGAACCATTTTACAAAGAAAAAGGGGATATAGATCAACAAGACTTTAGAAATCCACCTAGTTGTCTTGTACTTCCAAAGCTGACATTTTTTGAAGGAACAATTGAAAATCAAACCCTGGATAAAGATGCTCCAAATAGAGGCGAGTTGAACTCAGGGGGAGAAGCCGTAAGTGACACCGAGAAAACACAAGCCACCAAGGAAACACAAGCCACCGAGGAAGCTCAACAACCGAGGAGATCAACTCGCTCAACACAACCCCCTTTCAGGTTACTTGACTATGTAACCTATAAGGTACGTTACCCTATTCAAGATTATGACACTCCCTTGACAATATTTCAAACCAACATAAAACCTTCGAACTTCAATATCAAAAGAGGTTGAACCAACAAATTTCTGGGAAGCCAAAAGCATCCCTATATGGCGCACAGCCATGGAAGAAGAACTCAAGGCTCTAGAAACAAATATGACTTGGACATTCATGCCTATTAATTATAATTTATACTTAATATCATTTGAAATAAAGTAATATGATATAAATATCGATATGGTAGTTGATAACAAATTATTATTATAAGTTATTATTAAGCATATAAATTATATTAATTATAATTTATACTTAATATCATTTGAAATAAAATAATATGTTATGAATATCTATATGGTAGTTGATAACAAATTACTATTATATGTTATTATTAAGCATATAAATTGTATTAATTATAATTTATACTTAATATCATTTGAAATAAATTTATATGATATAAATATCGATATGGTAGTTTATCGACCGTTTTATCACCGATAAAACGCTAAACGCTAAATCACTCCTCCACCGCTAAACCGCGCGAACCGCTATTTTAAACCTTGATTCTAACTGATCCAACTCTCAGAAATCACTCAAAAAGATCTCACGGATCCCTCTCATCTCTCTCTTTATATAATTCATCTTCATTTATCTCTCTCATCTGATATCTTTAAATTTTATTTCTCATTTCTCTCTATCTCTCAATAAATCAAACTAAAAATATTTGAATTTGGAGAAAATATCTAGCTTTTTATTTTATCTCTCTATCTGAATTTGGAGGAAAAATGAAACAAATTGGAAGAGAAATATAATTAGTATACATTCTTTGCTTTCAAAATCATTTTCCGATTTTCTTTTTATACATGGAAAAAAACATTTATTAAAAGGTTTAATTGCAAAAAAATTATATAAGTCTTACAGCGTATTTGAAAAAAATATTACATCAATAAAAGAACATATTTACAAATAGTAAGTCTTTCTTCTAAATTATATTTTATAAAAGGACATATCTGCAAAAAATATATGTCAATATGTCACATCGTAGTTGTCACGCATGCCGCTACAAATTCATTTTTTATTTTTTACAATTTTTAAAACCGATATTTTACAAAGGATCGGTGTTAAAAGTTATATTTAACACCAGCATTCTACTAAGATCTCATTTAAAAAGTTGTGTTTTTTTTTTCTACAAAATGCTTACGAAGTTGTGTTTTTAAATATATTTTACAAAATGCTTACGAAAATAGATATATAAATGGCTTAGAGGATATATTGAAAAAGTAGGCTCCATCTTAAATATGGATTTTGCAGAGAGGGATGATACATTATTTTCTACAAACAATTTGCTAGGAAAAGAAGCTTCAAAGAATATTTTAAATGCATTAGTTTTGAGAATTTTTCTGATTTCGAAAATAACTATTCTAAATGAGATTTTTTTTAATACTAGTAAAAAGTTCGGTAAAACATTATATGATCTTTACATATTATAATTATCGATCCCGGATGTTATGCATGATTTGTCGTTTTTATTTTTCCTTCGTTTCGCCGAACGTGCTAATGTATCCTTGCATTTGCGTCTCTTGTACGTAGGAACATAACATGATATGACATGACATGACATGACATAACATACTAATGTATCCTTGCATTTGCACAAATTGTGTCATTAGTTTGTGTTGTTTCATCCTTTTGTATTGAACATTCTTATTGATTTCCACATAGATTTCTAGGAAAAATTGCATGCAATTTTGGAGGACGTTGATCTCTCATTAGGAGTTCGAATTTCCTTCAAAATTTATGTTTCAAATTAGGTTTTGTGGATATCAGATTATAGTTTGTCAGCTTTGTTTTCACAGTTTCATATTTCTTGTGCTCAGTTTTTGAATTATACAGTCCCAACTTTATATAATATAGTTCGGGAATAAAAGCTTGGTTGTTGTTGTTGTTGTACAAATTCAGCTGTATAGTATGGTTTTACTATTAAGAGAAATCTGTCTTTGGTTTTTCCTTACTTTGAACTTCAAAATTTCATTCATCGGCGGTGCTTTTATACACAATATATAGTATGAATTTTTTTTGGGGTTGATTTTGGGATGACATATTATCTTGTTGTTGGAAATATTTGTTTTTCTCAATATTGCAGTGGCAAACTTGACTGGTACATATGTGATGTAGTGTTATGTGTTATGGCCTTAAGTGCTTCAAATTTAATGATAAGTTGTTAATTGTAAAAATTCATTATTATCCGTAGGCGTAATATCTTTTCGAGAACAAATAGGTTTAACTGCTCAATTTGATGGGAATACGTACATAAAGCTGGTACGTAGTCTAATTAAGATGTGGGTATAGGCTAGATATATATTTTTTTATGGGCGAACCAGGATCATTGATATATATATATATATATATATATATATATATATCAGTGTCACAAGTCTAGTTGAGAGATAAATTGTGTACAAAACAATGAGAAATAACACAAACACCCTCAACGGCAACAACTGCAATTTTTAATTTGAGAGTTTGTTTTCCTAAAATCTAATTCAAATTTTATTAAAAATTCTCTGTAACATCTTTACATTAACTGAAACTTGAAACCACTTTCATACATAAAGCGTTGCTAACGCTTGATCAATTTACTAGTTACATAAAAAAGAATCGCTCCTTGTACTCCTTGTATAGCTCTAACAAAAGCAATATGGTTCTGGCATCAAATTAAACTAAAATTGAAGATACTTATTAGTTACTATTCAAGGGCCCGTTAATAAATACTGGTACAAGTTTTCAAGTACTTCCTGGAATTTTACAATAGAAATATTGGGTCCAAATTTAACCATATACAGCATCATAATGGCAGTCACCATCAAAATGGGTGTTAGTTAATAGTACATGCACCATGCTTCACTAATACATGAATAAGCTATATGGATTATGTTAGACAATAATAATGAATGAAGCCTAGTTTTTCCTTTTCCTATTTCTCATGGTCCGACTGTACCAGTGTCGAAGTAGAGTGTAGTGGTTCCACTTGACCCTGCACTCACACCATCCATGAGAGCAAACCGCATGTCCTCTGACGGCTTCCAGTGCCTCTTTCTTTGGTTTATGAACCAATTGTTGATCTGTTTTGGGTCCAACCCTGTCATTGACGCCAGCCTTACCTTATCCTCTTCCTGAACAGACAATTTCATCTTTAATAATTTATATTCATGAAACTATTGTTAGCAATTAAATATGTAAATTTCTTCACTTCAGTTGGTTCTTTTGTTGGGAGGTGACAGTCTATGCAAGATCTGGTAAAGCATCACTTGGAGTTCAAGCTTTCGGTATGAGCCTAAATTAGCCACTTAAACTGGCTATGGAACAACCCCATTAGCACAGACACAAAGTAATTGCCAGCTGAATAGAATTCTTATTTAAACTATGCCTGGTCAAAATCAAATATTTTGAATGGAGAAATAATTTTCATCTCCAAATTGCATCAAACTGGGCTTTTTGCCACGCCCGTGCTAATTCCTACAACATTGAATCAAACTATATTGTTCACGAACATGTCTATGCTTAAGAATAAAACAACAATATAAACCAAGTAAAGATGAAAGAAAATTTTTTTCGCTATGGACAACATACGTAGGACATATATGCCTACAATCTCAAATAACTTGCATTGACCACAAGTAAAACTAAAAAAGTTCCTAACAGGACAAAATATGACAGCATAATAAAGCTTTAGGTTCATAAAAAAACCTGAAAGCTGAAAACCTGAAGTTTGGCATTGGGCACAACCCTTTTGCAAAACAATCTTACCAACAAATTATTGCATCTTTTCTAACATGACATGTAATTACTTCACAAAAGCATTGTGATGAAGCAGCAGCTCACTGGATGCAACAGTTCACAGAGGATAGACAACCACCAGTGGATTGATGAGTTAGGACACTGTCTTAATTTTGTGGATTTTTTAAACTCATTATGTACATTGAAATTATGTAACTTTATGTGTTAACGAAAAATTGCACAAGTTTTAAAGAAAAAACATGCAATCTATTATCTAAAATACATGATATTTACGGCTATTACCGTGGGGTATGGCCAGCGGTAGTGTGTGCTCCACCAGTCAAGCAATGTCGATCGTGCATCTCTGGGAAGCTTCCCCTTCTTCCTCTTCTTCATAAACTCCTTCCTTAAGTGGCTCAGGTATCCACTGTATTTCTTCAAGAGCATCTCCTTCAGCTCATTGTCAATTAAACGGGTGCCAGAGCTAGACCCGGATCCAGGCTCATGGAGCTCTGAGATCTCATCTGCATCCCCCAAGCATGGGTCTTCATCTGACGATCCCACGAAATCGTCTTTGAAGATGCATGCAACAAGAGCAGAGTTAGATTTGGGAAGTTGGAAGTGTCTCAATTCAGGTGATATATACTATCATCAAGACTAAGGTAACCTATGATTTGTTCTATGAATTTCATTACAAACAGAAGTTCACGAAAAAACACAGAACAATGGAAATAACCAACTATACAAGGGTTTAGCAGGCACTAAACAGGTTGGGCAGTATAACCGGACCTACAAAGGCTGCTTATTAGAATAGCCATATGAGCAAAAAAAAGCAAGTAGAGAATAAAAGGTTAAAGGATAAGTATGATTGCATTATTAGAGACAACACAAAAAGATACAGATGCACTTGCGCAGCAAAAAAAAAATGATCTACTGAAATTGTAACCAAGCATCAATTTTAGAGGGTTCGACTTGTACGCCAAATAAGGTCATCTTACAAAATAATTTTAAGAAATAGTAAACAAATTCTAAAATTAGCAAACCTTGATGTCTACGATATTTTGAAATAAATAATTTAATGGGTTACTTGCATCAGCAGTTTGAATTGATTGGAGCCACTTGAAAGGCCTTGTTAACTAAAACCATTTTACGAATTGAGTGGAGCAACTTGACCCTACTGTGTCCATACTCATCAGCCATTGTCAATCGCTCAATCCATAAGTGGCGGTTTCCATGAGTGGGGATATAAGTATATATGAAGTAAACTACGTCTAAGATATGCATGATTCCACCTAGTGCCCAAAACTCAACTTCTTTTCTAATAAGCAATTCAACAACTGTACTTGTATAAAACTCAGGTGAATGCCAAATGGAAAAGAATCTAGATGAATGACAAGCACGACGCCATCCTTCGATTTCCACAAGGATACCCAGCTGTTAAACAATGTTACTGTAAGTACAACAATTAGAGGGCTGTGTAAATAAATTCCTCATATATAGTCTCTATGACAGAAATGCAGGCATGCAGCCATAATCAACAACAAGTATATTGCAGCAAAAATAGAAATGTAGCTATATATAATACATGTTGAACTTAGCAAAAGGTCCAATTTAGTTAAACATACACATATATTATTGTAGAATCATAAGTAATAAATTAACACAAAATATAGTCCAGTCTTACAAGCAATACATGGTGATATAATATAGTATATTATAGTATTAATTTTCAATATGACAATATGTACACCGGGCTTACACCAAAAAGTAAATAATTTTAATTAACATAATTAATCATTATCACACCATATTACATTTTAAGTGAATTGTTCAACTTAATTTCTCCACTATAATTTTTTTAAGTTCTTGTACATGAAACATATTAAATTTATTACGATAACTATATAGTGCTTTTAATTAACCATCATGATATCGCAATACAATACAGTTTAGTATTGTTGACTATTCGCAAAAACTCTTGCTCTATAGGAATTGGACAATCCTATTTATGTTAAATCCCTACAGAAAAGTTAATTTTTGTCACAGAGGTACTACTTACTGTTAATCCTACAAATGCCACCTAAAGAACTCTTGAAGAGAACCTAAACATTAATTCTTAATTCCTTAATCTATCTAAAGTAGTAGCCATGATTGAAGACCTCAGCTCTCACACTGAACATAAAAAAAAGATAATAAAGAGTACTGTACCATATTTTATGATATGATATATCATATGTTGATATCTTGTACCGATCACATGGGTCCATAGATTCTATTTTGTTCTTTTAGAAAAAATAAAAAAATAAAAAAGAAGAAAGAAAAAAGAGGTAGGTCAGTCAGTCCTATATGCAAAAATGTTTTCAAAAGAAGGCCTGTGTGACTGCGTATATAAGAATTTAAAGTGAGAAAGGAGCAAAATATTTTTGCCCGTAGAGAGCACTTTTGAAAGATGCAAGTGTGCAGAAAAAAAGAATGGGAATGGTACAAATATATAGCAATAAAGAAGAGAAGAATTATTAGTAAGAGGGATGAAAATAAAAGAGAAAAGGAACAAGTGACTGGAGAAGGATTAGTGAAATGCAGATTTTTTTATTGAGGTCGTCTTTTTTGTGTGTCTATCTTTGTCTGTCTCTCCAACTGGAAAGTAGGTAAATAGGTAGCTAAACCCTAGAGCACCCCTTTCTGACACACCTGTAACCCATTTGCATGAACACGATTTGACTCGTCATTACTACCTCTCTCTTCTCTCTCTGCACGTCCCATCGCCAAGGAAAGAAGGGTTGAGATCACATGTGGAAACGTAGAGGACGGTGCTGGGTGGGGGAGGGGATATATCATATATTATATTCATATATTCATATACATACATAATACATATTATTATACAATACAGGAGAATAGGAGATTGATTGGAATAAATATACTAGATTAGATTAGATTAGATTAGATTAGATGATAAAATAAAATAAATAGTTGATAATGAAGATGAGATAATAATTACCAGACAAAGCGGTGGAGGAAGCGGTGGTGACGGTGGCTGAGGGGTCGGCGGGGGAGCTGGTGGCGGTGCATTCTTTGGGGTTGGTGCAGAGGTTGCTGAGTTGGGTCTCCATGGTGCTGAGAAAGGAAGCGGCCTCGTCCAATGGCCGGCACAACTCTTCCTTGTATCTCATCAGCACCCGACAGTAGGTATCCTGCCATATTTCATGAATAATATAATATGGTAACAATCAAAGAAAGAAGGGAATTAATTTAAACGTCATTGATTTATATAAAAATAATAAAATGTGAGGAGTTGGAAAAGGATGAATGAGCAGTGCAAGTGTGCAAGTGTGCAAGCAAGGACGGAGAAGAAAAGTGCACCGGAACCGGATGGATGCATAGCAGAGCAGAGCAGAGCAGAGCAGAGCATAGCATAGCATATAACATACCATGAAGTCGTCGAGGTGGGGATCGGCAGCAAGGGTGTGGGTGTGAGTGAGATTTCGGGTGGCGCATCTGTCCCTGGCGATCTCTTCCAGCATGGACGCCGTCTCGGGGGGAGCCCCAATCTTGCGGCACTGCACGTAGGCGGCTAGGAGTGAGGGGTAGCGGGGGTGGCCGGCGATCTGCGCCTTGAGAACTTCTTCTTCTTCTTCTTCTCCGGCTCCCTGATCTCTGTTGATGATCCCGGGGTGGATGCTGTACAGATCCTCCATGGATCGGTCAATCTCTCTCTCTCTCTCTCTGTACCTAGGTAGCTAATGAATAGCTGCTAGTGATGATCTGATCTTGTTATCTGATCTGATCTGATCTGATCTGATCTGATTTGGTGCTGATTGGATTGGATTGGATGGATTACTGGATTGGTAAATAATAACTCAAACCCAACTAGATCGAATAGATGTGCAAGAGAAGTAGGAGAAGGAAGCAGCGCGAAGCCGTTTCCACTGCACCTCTGCGCTCACAGTAGTGTCTCTCTCTCTCTCTCTCTTTCTCTTTCTCTTTCTCTTTCTCTCTGGCGCACGCACACGCACGAGCGCACGCACACGCACGATTCAGGAACCAATGAATGAGCGAACAAACACACATCACGATTCACAGATGAACACGATCACATTCCCTCTTACCCTCTAATCATAAATTATTAATAATAATATTATTATTAGTGTATGACTGACACCTGACGGTACGTAAGTTGGTTTTGATATATATTGGGATTTGACGTACACAATTCGGATGTGTCCGATCGGTCATTAGAGACCGCGATTCAATTTGAGAGTAAATTCGTACGAATTCATTTAAAAAAATTGAAAGTCAAAGGCGAATAGTGGTCAGCTTTGTTGGAAAATATTCTGGCTAAATCCTGCTCGAGAAAGTCTTGGCCCGACCCGACCAGTCCTGACCCATCTAACTCTTCATTAATCCACCATAAGTCCGTCATTAACCCGTGCAAGATCCATGCAAACCCATCCAAACCCGCAGAAACTCGTGCAAATTCGTCCAAACTCGTGTAAAATCCGTGCAAACTCATCCAAACCTGTGCAGACCAGTGAAAAGCTCGTGCAAAACCCGAGGATAACCCGGCCAAATCCAAGAATAACCCATTAAATTAAAAAAATAAAAAATAAAAAAAATTAGAAAAATTAGAAAAAAAATTTGGCCAACTCGACTCGGACCAAACCCGACCCGAATCCGCTGGATTGCTAATCCATGAGGAAAGATCAAACGATAGACGACAAGACGAATGCAAGAAAGCTCTTTGTGTCGTGTGCAAAAGGGAAGGATACTCCATCAACAAGTGCCACAACATCCTTCCTAGAAGGCATAATCAAGACGATGATCACCATAATCAAACACCATGGATTGTGTTCCAAGAAACACACATCTCAAAATCAATTTAAAAATCAAACTTCAATTTTTCATACAAACAAAAGAGTCAAGTCCAAGAATTGAAGAAAGATTTTTATACCCGGTTTATAAAGACCAAAGAAAATACCCACTTGTGTATTTTGCAATTATTATTTCAAAAAGAGCCAGATTTTGTTAGAATACAACCATAGGAAGAGAAGCATCAAATTAGTGTTGTCTGAGTTTCTAAAGTTCAAACCTAATGGTCTAAGATTTGATTATTTCTAAATACTAATTGTCATATATTTAAGGAGAGTTAATAAATAAGAATTGAGCCCTATAGAATTTAAACAAATTCATATTTTAGTTAAGCTCTAAATTCGAAATTCACTTTCGCTAAACTTTAAACTTGTTAACTAGAACTAGAAAATTGATTTTTGTCAAAATTATGGGCTAAAATTGCATAAATTAAGGAGGACCTTTATTCACAAGCTCCATAGATTAAGGGGAAGCTTTATTCCTAATTACTTTGTGATCAAAGTTTTATTCAAATTGCATAAATTTTGGAGCATTATTCAAAAGCTTCAAACTTGTGATGCTGATTGGACAGGTTGGCCAGATGATAGGAGGTCAACAACTGACTTTGCAGTATTTTTAGGATCCAATTTGATCTCCTGGTCATTCAAAAAGCAAAGTTTTGCATTCAGATCATCTATTGAAACAGAATACATAGCCAAGACTGTAACAATTGCTGAGCTTATGTGGGTTCAACTTAATTTTTCATGCTAATCATGTGTCAAATCAAATACTTTATACCATCTCTCTGGTGAGACAACTTAAGTGCAACATTTGTTGCAGCCAATCATGTGTTTCGTGTCAGGACAAAACACATTAAATTGGATTAGCACTCTGTCAGAGAGGATTTGCTGCAAAACAAATCGCAATGCACTTCATTTGCTCAAATGATCAAATAACTGATGTTTTGGCTAAGACTAGGTTCTGATTGCTTAGGAAAAAGCTCATTGTTTGTTAATTCCAAACAGTTGAACTTGAGGGGGAGTGTTAGAACTCAAGAACTGGACAACTTGATGAAGATGGAATAGAAAAAAGAGTTAGTTAGGAGTTCGTTAAGATTTTTGTTTTGTAATTTTCAACTGATACAGTGTAGTTAGTTACATCAATTGTATAGGATAAAAAATATATACTGTAATAGTGAGAGAATAATGAAAAGGAAACATTCATATTAATTATTAATATGACTTCATCAATTCATAACTCATAAAGAGTTCGAAAACGTTATCAAATTTACCAAGGAAAAAAGTACTGTTTGACTAATAAACTGAAATTATATCTAAGCAATGAATGCAAAAGAGTATAGCTAAGGAAGAAGCAAACAAAAAGTGGTCCTGACATGCAAAATGAAAATGTAAAGCGTTGAAACTATATAAGTACAACTCTATATATAAGGGTAATTAAGGAGTGAGGAGTGAGGAGTGAGGACCACATGCAAATTAATATAATTAGGGTTTCATGAAATATAAATAGTCAAAAACTTTCCAATCCTGCACCAACACATTACACAACAAACGGAGCTTCCTTTCTGCTCTCTTCTTGTTCCTGTGCTACCGCTATTAATTTATTGCTGCACTTCATTCATTCATTTATTTCATGTTTAGAGCTACAGCCTCTATCTCCAGCGTCCCACGTGAAAATCATGCCTTTGTTCTCCTACTCCAAGTCGCAACATAACGACCAAGTTTTTTCTAGTGTTCCTCACGCTCCGGTCTCTACTTCTCTACATATTATATATAATATATTATTGTTGATGAATGAATTCATGCATATTCCGTGAAATATTCCAATTAAGTAAGAATGGACAGGCGGGCTCGCCTGTATCTCAACGCTGCTAATTAAATATAGGATCAGTGTAATTCTTTTTAAGCTCCTTGAAATTACCGCAATTTTTATTAATAACAAAAACAAATAAAGAAACACACAGTTGACAAAAATTCGAAAAAAACACAAAATTAGCCACCGCAGTATCACAGATACCGCAATTACCTGCGGATTTTCAGATTCCGCAATTACCTGCATATTTTCTAATGCCGCAATTACTTTTTCCAAAAAAAAAAAAACACTTGAAAAAAACACAAGATATAATTAAGTTAAACATAAAATACAATTGTCTTGACCATGCATAAAATACAAATAAAAAAAGAACGTGACAAAAAAATGAACACTCGTCCATGCTATAAATCTGGCGATTCGATCCACCTCGGAAAAAATTTCAAATTCTTCTAGAAATTGATCTACTTGTTTCTTGAGCTCTCGTCGAAGGGTTCGATGCACCTCTCAAAGGATTTGCACCACTAGGCGTAACACTTACTGAGTATCATGCATGTTGCATTGGTGTAGTATTCGAGTTTAGTTGACCGCTTATGGAGTGTTGGGCAGGTTGGCTTCCGATCTGGAAGCTCATTCGTCTTAACATTTCATGTCGAGGTATCGGATGAGTACCCTATTGACTTGATGTACCGCTTCTTACAGTATTGACATATTAGTAAAATAAAACATATTTCTTGCTTAAATATTGACATATTTTCAACTCACCTTTTGATTGTTTCTTTAAGGATCGACCTCTTCGCCTGCCACGGCGTCCTTCCATTTTATCCATAACCATCGAAATACGAACGTGTCTTCTGCGATCGCGGCAAATCAATTTCCTACCTAGAATGATGATCGGTCTATTGTACTCAGGCAATTCAGATTGATTTGAAAAATGGTGAAATCTTCCCAACCAAGTATTACGAAGACACTTGACGGTGCAATAAGGTGAGACAAATTGAGATCACTCTAATTGTCTAACCTTTATCACCGCTAATACATGCGAATATGGTATTTCAGTCATAATCAATTTCAAACAGGTGCACTGCATAATGACTCCCTCTTCAAGCACGACGTGATATTTGAAATTTTTTAATTCACCGTTCGGTAATGTCTCACCTTGATGCATAATTTCGAAATCTTCGTGCTCCAATCGATAAGGGTCTACTCGGTGTGGTCGTGACTTGTCGCCTCTTTTAATTAGTTTTTTTGCGACCTTTCGAGAATATGTAAGTCCCTCATTTACAATTTTCGTGGATGCGATTCTTCGATCATCAAACTAACTTACGCACTTGTACCAAGTACCTTCTACAATTGCCACAACCGGCAACATACGAACCACTTTGAACACTCGATTCAAAGATTCAGACCCATTGCTTGTCATTATTCCCCAACGATATCTATTATCTTACTATTGTGTCCACTTTGATGTCGGTCTGAGATTACACATATCTCGTTTGGTCTGACCACCTCTCGACGCAACCAACTCATGAATCAACCTCTATTTTTTAGGTCTTCCTTCTCTATCAATCTGAATGCCAATGGTACCAAATGATCCTCTACATCGTAACAGCCAGCATCAGATAAGAATCCTGCATCGATACTTATTACCGGTCGAAGGTACCTAACTGCCTCAATGCACGATCTCCATGCCCAAGCTGCGGCGTGAAAGTAACGCACTTCGGGTGATTGGTGGGATTCGTCAGAATAACATACTCATTCCTCGATTCATCGATTGAATAACATTAAAATAACGAGGAAGCAAGGCATATGATCCTTCCCAAGTTCCGAATATTTTCGTAATTGCTAACTCCCTGCCTCGCATAGGATGGATCGGTACTAAGAAATTTTGCTTTGACTAGATGTTGAACATTTTTTTATTATCATGGATGTATTTTTGTTTATTTCCTTCTTAATTGCACCGATAATTATTTGGCGGTAAGATGTTCATGATCCATTCGTGCGATCGACTGGATACAAGTGTGTAGGTACGAATTGGTTTTTATTGTCCAAAAGATATTACCTTTGGAGGATACAACACACAACCTCCAAAAACACCTCTGATCTTTGTAAATCATAACTAGCCTCGTGGTGTTGCTCTTTATCATTTTAATCTCTATATTTCCTTTAATGTGACTCGCTAATGGTCCATTGTAACTGATCTTTTGAATTAAAGACACGATTTTCTGCCAACGGATCGTTGGACACATTTTGTGATTCATTATATATTTCATTGAAACTAGAGATATCAGTAAGCTCTCGAACCGAGACTCTTTTCGAATCTACCTTGCACAATTATTCGATGATTCAAGTGATCACTAAGATTATAATCCGGATGAAGTGTATTCGTAATCTTCTTCGGTCTCCTATTCTTCCTCATTTGGTAAGATATTATCGTCGTCTCCTCGTCTTCTTCATGCGCTTCAGGAGCCTCATTAAGATCAATAATTGGGAAATGCCATTCGGGAGTCTGCTCACGGCTGTCAAGGACTATATCATGATAAAAAATAATTGGATCATTACTCTGAGTAACCATATCATAATCAGGTATTTGATCTCTATTCACGACTGGGGGATCAATTGTGTTACTAGTTTCCGATAGAGTGCTACCAAAATTACTGATATTCCCACTTGACACCATATCAACATATAATTCAACTAATCTCCAATTTATTTTTGCTAGTGCCATTTGAAGTATCATTTGCACTCTATATCGTCACGTCTGGGTATTAAACAAAAGTGATATGCAGGTGGAGCTAGTGTTATACCGAGCAGTAACATTTAACGAATGTTGACGCTCAAATATTTCCAGTCATCGTACTTTTGACATCTTCGAACCGGATATCTTCATTTCTCGAAAAAGTAAACTTAGGATAACAACTAGACTCGATACTATATGGTGTGTTTCACATTTCACCACCCACGTAAATAGAAACTGTAATCATTTTTCTTTTGTTCAACTGTGAATGAAAAAATTGTACTTCATTGCTAATTTAATAAAAAGATTACTAAAACATATAAGTTGAAATAAAAAATTTCTACTTTTATTAAAACATATATTAAAATAATTCATAAGAGATGGTAATTCACAAGTAATCATTGTCCAAAATACTAATATTAATAAAAAAATAATATACACAAATCTGAATATCTGCTACAAATTCCTCTGCTGTTACTCTAATTTCACTCTCAGAATTTAATCTCACCCAATCTTTCCTGCTGCTTCTCTCGCTCTAATTTCACTCTGTGAATCTAACTTCGATGCAGTCTCTCTCACCCTCGGTTGGTTTATGTAGGAAGAGAAGCATGTGGTGGCTATTATAAAATATAGATGTTTATTATTATAGTAATGTTGGCCTGGCTAATCGCCTTGTCTTTTGTATTACTTAATAATTTAATTAAATTAAATTAAATTTGTTGATTCAAGTACCAAGAAAGATTCCAGCGCCCCCAACACGTCCTAGTGGCTTAAAGTAAAATGCTCATTAAATTATTAAATATTCAATCCAAACAACTTGTTACGGTCGTTCTCCTTCCCTTCCGATTAGAACAAGTGTTATGAATGCATAAATTAGTGAACTTAGTAGCTATTTTTTTTTAATAATTCAAGATAAGAAGATGCAAGAGGAAACAATTTTTGAAGGTAATGAAGACATTGAGAATGACAAGAACCAACCAAAAGGGAACAACGAGGTCAAAAATATAAAATTTCACAAGCATGGTACCAAAAGAAATTATCAATGTTTTAAAGATAACAAAAAGTATAGCTATTATAAGAAACCTAAAGGAATTATTTATTTCTACCCACACTAAAATCTTTAAAACATTGCTGGGGAAGATCCGCAAAAGTTCAATTGTCAACACTCAATATAGTGGGATCATCATGCCAACCGCAACTTAATTGGTACTTGTTTTTCTTTATTCTATTTCTAGGGCATCTTCGGAGAACTAATTTTTTTTTAAGAGTCCAAAAGTAGATAATGCGAATCCAAGGCAACAGTCAGAAAGAATAGAGAGAGAGAGAGAGAGAGAGAGAGAGAGTCAATTTTCATCATTATTATATTAAAAGAGTGAAAAAAAAGGAAAAACTTTTGTGTGGCAGGAATTAGGAACATGAAGAAAAGTTCAGCAAACAACCTTCAACGCATCTTTTTCAGGGTTAGATAAATGTCTTCCCAACTTAAAAGTAACTAATAGATGGCTTTCCTCCGAAATTGACCATTTAAATCATACCTCTCCCAGTCCGAAATTGAAATCGACTATTCAACCAAAAAAGTTATATAGAATTTACAAACTGGAGAGCAGATGGCCTAGTTCAGTTTTACTATTTTCTGCACACATAAGACCTAATACCAGTTTTGTTGTAATTAAAGCTTGCATTGAAATAGAACTAATCATCGAAATGAAAAAAACAGTGCGGGTTGTAATGATATCATGGAGGGAGGGATTTGTTAACCCAAAGTAGAAAGTATAGATGGCTGTAGAAAACAGATGTAAATATGAAAAAGGCAGGGGTTGCAGTGCTGCACCTAAGAACCCAGAAATCCATGCAAAGGGAACTTCAACCAGCATTAAATTCATACCTGCCCAACACAAAGAAATTGAATGAAAACCAAACTAGCAAACCAACACAAATTCAATTTCAAGCAGACAAATACTCCAAAAAGTTGAAACACTTACAGAATCAGCACTCTCATAGCATACAAAAACAAAGGCATGCAACAACAGTACTGACACTGACTGACACAAAAATCTCTCACAAACACCATCAATGCACAAATATATTTATCGGAGTATTACTTGCAAGACTAGGTCCATAAAAGAGAGGAGATATCTAATTACCTATACTGAAACCAAAGCATGCATGCAGATGAACTGTACCTCAAACGGGTTTAACAAATAAAGAAAGCAGATTTAATTGAAGTTCATCAGCACCACCCCAGCAACAAAACAAAAGTAAAAGCAGAAAAGGCAGGCAGGCAGGCAGGCAGCCTTTAGAGAAGAACACAAAATGCATCTAAACAGAAATCTGCTGCATCAGCAGATCAGACAAACTTATTAATAAAAAGTTAAAAACAGCAACAGAGCACAGAAAATGAAGTCTACTCATCCTCTGAGGCGACCACACTGATCTCTCCCTTGTCGAGGAGGCTGTAGAAGGTGCGAGTGCGGCGCTGCTCGTTCCAGTGGTGCATCTTCCAGAGGCCCCCAGCCATGAGGCCCAGCGTCAGCCCAATCCAGATCTCCTTCACCACGCTCGGACCCTTCAGAACCGCGTGCGCCACCTTGTGCCCTGCCATTTCTCCTTTTTCCTTTCCTGCATATATTTGCAATTTGGAGCAGTGATATTGTGAGTTGCTATGTTTTGTACGAATACAAGATTCCTACAGCTTGGCCCGTTAAGTTTGGGATGATAGGATTCGCACGATGTACAGTTGGCGGAACCAGACCCCACCCAACTACCAAGCCTGACCCATCAGCAACTAAATTCCCAGTGTATATACTAGTTTTCCACTTGAAAGCCGATCAAGTAAACCGGACAAAAACTTGACCTTCACTGACTTAACTTGAACAGACTCCTTACTGCCCCACAACTTGACTCACTTAATCTGACTAAAAGAGGAGCAGAGAGTCTGATTTTTTTTAATCAGTATGATAATCCGCAACGACCAAAAGCCTCCAACCCAACGGAAAAGCAACATTGGAACCTTGAACCTAAAACTTGAATGGCAAGATGCTGAACTCAACCTGACCAAAAGACTCTCAATGAAGACTACTCAACAAAACCCACACATTCTGCACCTGTACAGATACAAGACTAGACTGTAAATGTGCAATGACCAGGTTTCAGTATTGTTACAAACCACAGTGAGGTCACTTGGGGAAGCACAATCAATTATTTGAGGGACTTGAGCACTTGAGCAGAGTATCCTCAATTATTTGAGGGACTTGCACCGATGCTTAATAAGGTTTTAATATGTGATATTAGGTAGCATATAACACGGCAGCCTCGCAAGAAGTGGAATTGTAACCCAGCACCAACCCTATTTCAGATTTCAGAATGTGTTATTCAGTTGGAAAACCTGAGATGTGAAATTCAGCCTGAACTAGAGAATAAAGAAGCGTCAACCAACTTCAATTTGACACAAAATCACAAACCACTAGCCATCACATCAAGACATCAAGAGAAAGTTAAAAAGTTACAAAGGCAATCTTCTAGTTTAGGGGATTTCCTCCGTCTCAATTTAAGGTTTTTCAGATTGAACCCTAGATAAAGGAAGTGCCTTAATTTACTCCGTTATTGATTGATTTAGGATTTGGTGACTTGAATGGTGGGAAAGAAATAGAATATTTTGTAGGACGTAGCCATTTGAAAGCGAAAGAGACAAATCGACAAGTAAATCTATGATAATGAGAGAAGCTAATCAGAGAAGATGAATCCCAAGGATAGATCGTGTGTAGTAGTAGTAGTACCTCTCTAACTAACGCGGATGGGCTCGATGGCAACTGGCGAGGCGATTCGGTCTGTTCCTTCTTCCTTCTTCCTTTTAACCCGTGTACGTACATCCGCTATAAATATAATGAAGCAAGCATTGGCCATGAATTATAGTTATATTATGTAATACCATGAATTGGGAATATCGGCCATGATTCCAATTAATGGGTGGGTCCAATTCTTATCTTAATAATAATAATAATAATAATAATCATCATCATCATCATCTATACTGCTCATTAGTTGATACTTAAATGAAGCAAGCATATGACCTCTGTCACAGAT
>CAXKVX010004796.1:0-15636 GCA_964058865.1 Eleocharis quinqueflora
AATCAAGAAAACACCACAGAGCATTTATGCTTCTATGTGATGTGTTTCTAATCAATGTACTTCATTTATGGGTGATAACCATTCAAGAAAACACCACAAAGCATTTATACTTCTATGAGAAGTGTTTCTAATCATAGTACTTCATTTATGGGTGGTAACCAATCAAGAAAACACCACAAAACATTTATGCTTCTATGAGAAGTGTTTCTAATCAAAGTACTTCATTTGTGGGTGATACCCATTCAAGAAAACACCACACAACACTTATGCTTCTATGAGAAGTGTCTCAAATCAGTGTACTTCATTTGTGGATTATACCCATTCAAGAAAACACCACACATCACTTATGCATCTACGAGAAGTGCTTCTAATCAGAGTACTTCATTTTTTCATGGTAACCAATCAAGAAAACACCACAAAACATTTTTGCTTTTATGAGTAGTGCTTCTAATCAGAGTACTTCATTTATGGGTGGTAACCAATCAAGAAAACACCACAAAGCACTTATACTACTATAAGAAGTGTTTCTAATCAGAGTACTTCATTTATTGGTGGTAACCAATCAAGAAAACACCACAGAGCATTTATGCTTCTATGAGAAGTGTTTCTAATCAAAGTACTTCATTTATGGGTGATAACCATTCAGGAAAACACTACAAAGCACTAATACTTCTATGAGAAGTGTTTCTAATCAGAGTACTTCATTTATGGGTGGTAACCAATCAAGAAAACACCACAAAACACTTATACTTCAATGTGAAGTGTTTCTAATCAGAGAACTTCATTTATGGGTGGTAACCAATCAAGAAAACACCACAGAGCATTTATGCTTCTATGTGAAGTGTTTCTAATCAATGTACTTCATTTATGAGTAATAACCATTAAAGAAAACACCACAAAGCACTTATACTTCTATGAGAAGTGTTTCTAATGAAAGTACTTCATTTATGGGTGATAACCATTCAAGAAAACACCACAAAACATTAATGATTTTATGAGAAGTGCTTCTAATCAGAGTACTACTTTTATGGGTGGTAACCATTCAAGAAAACAGCACAAAGCATTTATGCTTCTATGAGAAGTGTTTCAAATCAGAGTACTTCATTTGTGGGTGATACCCATTCAAGAAAACACCACACATCACTTATGCTTCTATGAGATGTGTTTCAAATTTGAGTACTTCATTTGTGGGTGATACCCATTTCAAGAATACACCACACATCAATTATGCTTCTATGTGAAGTGTTTCTAATCAATGTACTTCATTTATGAGTGATAACCATTCAAGAAAACACCACAAAGCACTTATACTTCTATGAGAAGTGTTTCTAATCAAAGTACTTCATTTATGGGTGATAACCATTCAAGAAAACACCACAAAACATTAATGATTTTATGAGAAGTGCTTCTAATCAGAGTACTTCATTTGTGGGTGATACCCATTTCAAGAATACACCACACATCAATTATGCTTCTATGTGAAGTGTTTCTAATCAATGTACTTCATTTATGGGTGATAATCATTCAAGAAAACACCACAAAGCACTTATACTTCTATAAGAAGTGTTTCTAATCAAAGTACTTCATTTATGGGTGATAACCATTCAAGAAAACACCAAAAAGCACTTATACTTCTATGAGAAGTGCTTCTAATCAGAGTACTACTTTTATGGGTGGTAACCATTTAAGAAAAAACCACAAAGCATTTATGCTTCTATGAGAAGTGTTTCTAATCAAAGTACTTCATTTGTGGGTGAAACCCATTCAAGAAAACACCACACAACACTTATGCTTCTATGAGAAGTGTCTCAAATCAGTGTACTTCATTTGTGGATTATACCCATTCAAGAAAACACCACACATCACTTATGCATTTACGAGAAGTGCTTCTAATCAGAGTACTTCATTTATGGGTGGTAACCAATCAAGAAAACACCACAAAGCATTTTTGCTTTTATGAGAAGTGCTTCTAATCAGAGTACTTCATTTATGGGTGGTAACCAATCAAGAAAAAACCACAAAGCAGTTATAATACTATAAGAAGTGTTTCTAATCAGAGTACTTCATTTATTGGTGGTAACCAATCAAGAAAACACCACAGAACATTTATGCTTGTATGAGAAGTGTTTCTAATCAAAGTACTTCATTTGTCGGTGATACCCATTCAAGAAAACACCACACAACACTTATGCTTCTATGAGAAGTGTCTCAAATCAGTGTACTTCATTTGTGGATTATACCCATTCAAGAAAACACCACACATCACTTATGCATCTACGAGAAGTGCTTCTAATCAGAGTACTTCATTTTTTCATGGTAACCAATCAAGAAAACACCACAAAACATTTTTGCTTTTATGAGTAGTGCTTCTAATCAGAGTACTTCATTTATGGATGGTAACCAATCAAGAAAACACCACAAAGCACTTATACTACTATAAGAAGTGTTTCTAATCAGAGTACTTCATTTATTGGTGGTAACCAATCAAGAAAACACCACAGAGCATTTATGCTTCTATGAGAAGTGTTTCTAATCAAAGTACTTCATTTATGGGTGATAACCATTCAGGAAAACACTACAAAGCACTAATACTTCTATGAGAAGTGTTTCTAATCAGAGTACTTCATTTATGGGTGGTAACCAACCAAGAAAACACCACAAAATACTTATACTTCAATGTGAAGTGTTTCTAATCAGAGAACTTCATTTATGGGTGGTAACCAATCAAGAAAACACCACAGAGCATTTATGCTTCTATGTGAAGTGTTTCTAATCAATGTACTTCATTTATGAGTGATAACCATTCAAGAAAACACCACAAAGCACATATACTTCTATGAGAAGTGTTTCTAATCAAAGTACTTCATTTATGGATGATAACCATTCAAGAAAACACCACAAAACATTAATGATTTTATGAGAAGTGCTTCTAATCAGAGTACTACTTTTATGGGTGGTAACCATTCAAGAAAACACCACAAAGCATTTATGCTTCTATGAGAAGTGTTTCAAATCAGAGTACTTCATTTGTGGGTGATACCCATTGAAGAAAACACCACACATCACTTATGCTTCTATGAGATGTGTTTCAAATTAGAGTACTTCATTTGTGGGTGATACCCATTTCAAGAATACACCACACATCAATTATGCTTCTATGTGAAGTGTTTCTAATCAATGTACTTCATTTATGGGTGATAACCATTCAGGAAAACACCACAAAGCACTAATTCTTCTATGAGAAGTGTTTCTAATCAGAGTACTTCATTTATGGGTGGTAACCAATCAAGAAAACACCACAAAATTCTTATACTTCTTTGTGAAGTGTTTCTAATCAGAGAACCTCATTTATGGGTGGTAACCAATCAAGAAAACACCACAGTGCATTTATGCTTCTATGTGAAGTGTTTGAAATCAGAGTACTTCATTTGTGGGTGATACCCATTCAAGAAAACACAACACAACACTGATGCTTTTATGAGATGTGTTTAAAATCAGAGTACTTCATTTATGGGTGGTAACCAATCAAGAAAACACCACAGAACATTTATGCTTCTATGAGAAGTGTTTCTAATCAAAGTACTTCATTTATGGGTGATAACCACTCAATAAAACACCACAAAGCACTTATACTTCTATGAGAAGTGTTTCTAATCAGAGTACTTTATTTATGGGTGGTAACCAATCAAGAAAACACCACAGAGCATTTATGTTTCTATGAGAAGTGTTTTTAATCAAAGTACTTCCTTTATGGGTGATAACCATTCAAGAAATCACCACAAAGCACTTATACTTCTTTGAGAAGTGTTTCTAATCAGAGTACTTCATTTATGGGTGATAACCATTCAAGAAAACACCACAAAGCAATTTTACTTCTATGTGAAGTGTTTCTAATCAGAGAAATTCATTTATGGGTGGTAACCAATCAAGAAAACACCACAGAGCATTTATGCTTCTATGTGATGTGTTTCTAATCAATGTACTTCATTTATGGGTGATAACCATTCAAGAAAACACCACAAAGCATTTATACTTCTATGAGAAGTGTTTCTAATCATAGTACTTCATTTATGGGTGGTAACCAATCAAGAAAACACCACAAAACATTTATGCTTCTATGAGAAGTGTTTCTAATCAAAGTACTTCATTTGTGGGTGATACCCATTCAAGAAAACACCACACAACACTTATGCTTCTATGAGAAGTGTCTCAAATCAGTGTACTTCATTTGTGGATTATACTCATTCAAGAAAACACCACACATCACTTATGCATCTACGAGAAGTGCTTCTAATAAGAGTACTTCATTTTTTCATGGTAACCAATCAAGAAAACACCACAAAACATTTTTGCTTTTATGAGTAGTGCTTCTAATCAGAGTACTTCATTTATGGGTGGTAACCAATCAAGAAAACACCACAAAGCACTTATACTACTATAAGAAGTGTTTCTAATCAGAGTACTTCATTTATTGGTGGTAACCAATCAAGAAAACACCACAGAGCATTTATGATTCTATGAGAAGTGTTTCTAATCAAAGTACTTCATTTATGGGTGGTAACCAACCAAGAAAACACCACAAAATACTTATACTTCAATGTGAAGTGTTTCTAATCAGAGAACTTCATTTATGGGTGGTAACCAATCAAGAAAACACCACAGAGCATTTATGCTTCTATGTGATGTGTTTCTAATCAATGTACTTCATTTATGGGTGATAACCATTCAAGAAAACACCACAAAGCACTTATACTTCTATGAGAAGTGTTTCTAATCATAGTACTTCATTTATGGGTGGTAACCAATCAAGAAAACACCACAAAACATTTATGCTTCTATGACAAGTGTTTCTAATCAAAGTACTTCATTTGTGGGTGATACCCATTCAAGAAAACACCACACAACACTTATGCTTCTATGAGAAGTGTTTCAAATCAGAGTACTTCATTTGTGGGTGATACCCATTGAAGAAAACACCACACATCACTTATGCTTCTATGAGATGTGTTTCAAATTAGAGTACTTCATTTGTGGGTGATACCCATTTCAAGAATACACCACACATCAATTATGCTTCTATGTGAAGTGTTTCTAATCAATGTACTTCATTTATGAGTGATAACCATTCAAGAAAACACCACAAAGCACTTATACTTCTATGAGAAGTGTTTCTAATCAAAGTACTTCATTTATGGGTGATAACCATTCAAGAAAACACCACAAAACATTAATGATTTTATGAGAAGTGCTTCTAATCAGAGTACTTCATTTGTGGGTGATACCCATTTCAAGAATAGACCACACAGCAATTATGCTTCTATGTGAAGTGTTTCTAATCAATGTACTTCATTTATGGGTGATAATCATTCAAGAAAACACCACAAAGCACTTATACTTCTATAAGAAGTGTTTCTAATCAAAGTACTTCATTTATGGGTGATAACCATTCAAGAAAACACCACAAAGCACTTATACTTCTATGAGAAGTGCTTCTAATCAGAGTACTACATTTATGGGTGGTAACCATTCAAGAAAAAACCACAAAGCATTTATGCTTCTATGAGAAGTGTTTCTAATCAAAGTACTTCATTTGTGGGTGATACCCATTCAAGAAAACACCACACATCACTTATGCATTTAAGAGAAGTGCTTCTAATCAGAGTACTTCATTTATGGGTGGTAACCAATCAAGAAAACACCACAAAGCATTTTTGCTTTTATGAGAAGTGCTTCTAATCAGAGTACTTCATTTATGGGTGGTAACCAATCAAGGAAAAACCACAAAGCAGTTATAATACTATAAGAAGTGTTTCTAATCAGAGTACTTCATTTATTGGTGGTAACCAATCAAGAAAACACCACAGAGCATTTATGCTTCTATGAAAAGTGTTTCTAATCAAAGTACTTCATTTATGGGTGATAACCATTCATGAAAATACCACTAAGCACTAATACTTCAATGAGAAGTGTTTCTAATCAGAGTACTTCATTTATAGGTGGTAACCAATCAAGAAAACACCACAAAATACTTATACTTCTTTGTGAAGTGTTTCTAATCAGAGAACTTCATTTAGGGGTGGTAACCAATCAAGAAAACACCACAGTGCATTTATGCTTCTATGTGAAGTGTTTCAAATCAGAGTACTTCATTTGTGGGTGATACCCATTCAAGAAAACACAACACAACACTTATGCTTTTATGAGATGTGTTTCAAATCAGAGTACTTCATTTATGGGTGGTAACCAATCAAGAAAACACCACAAAACATTTATGCTTCTATGAGAAGTGTTTCTAATCAAAGTACTTCATTTATGGGTGATAACCATTCAAAAAAACACCACAAAGCACTTATCCTTCTATGAGAAGTGTTTCTAATAAGAGTACTTCATTTATGGGTGGTAACCAATCAAGAAAACACCACAGAGCATTTATGCTTCTATGTGAAGTGTATCTAATCAAAGTACTTCATTTATGGGTGATAACCATTCAAGAAAACACCACAAAGCACTTATACTTCTATGAGAAGTGTTTCTAATCAGAGTACTTCATTTATGGGTGGTAACCAATCAAGAAAACACCACAGAGCATTTATGTTTCTATGAGAAGTGTTTCTAATCAAAGTACTTCCTTTCTGGGTGATAACCATTCAAGAAAACACCACAAAGCACTTATACTTCTTTGAGAAGTGTTTCTAATCAGAGTACTTCATTTATGGGTGGTAACCAACCAAGAAAACACCACAAAGCACATATACTTCTATGTGAAGTGTTTCTAATCAGAGAACTTCATTTATGGGTGGTAACCAATCAAGAAAACACCACAGAGCATTTTTGCTTCTATGTGATGTGTTTCTAATCAATGTACTTTATTTATGGGTGATAACCATTCAAGAAAACACCACAAAGCACTTATACTTCTATGAGAAGTGTTTCTAATCATAGTACTTCATTTATGGGTGGTAACCAATCAAGAAAACACCACAAAACATTTATGCTTCTATGACAAGTGTTTCTAATCAAAGTACTTCATTTGTGGGTGATACCCATTCAAGAAAACACCACACAACACTTATGCTTCTATGAGAAGTGTTTCAAATCAGAGTACTTCATTTGTGGGTGATACCCATTGAAGAAAACACCACACATCACTTATGCTTCTATGAGATGTGTTTCAAATTAGAGTACTTCATTTGTGGGTGATGCCCATTTCAAGAATACACCACACATCAATTATGCTTCTATGTGAAGTGTTTCTAATCAATGTACTTCATTTATGAGTGATAACCATTCAAGAAAACACCACAAAGCACTTATACTTCTATGAGAAGTGTTTCTAATCAAAGTACTTCATTTATGGGTGATAACCATTCAAGAAAACACCACAAAACATTAATGATTTTATGAGAAGTGCTTCTAATCAGAGTACTTCATTTGTGGGTGATACCCATTTCAAGAATAGACCACACAGCAATTATGCTTCTATGTGAAGTGTTTCTAATCAATGTACTTCATTTATGGGTGATAATCATTCAAGAAAACACCACAAAGCACTTATACTTCTATAAGAAGTGTTTCTAATCAAAGTACTTCATTTATGGGTGATAACCATTCAAGAAAACACCACAAAGCACTTATACTTCTGTGAGAAGTGCTTCTAATCAGAGTACTACATTTATGGGTGGTAACCATTCAAGAAAAAACCACAAAGCATTTATGCTTCTATGAGAAGTGTTTCTAATCAAAGTACTTCATTTGTGGGTGATACCCATTCAAGAAAACACCACACATCACTTATGCATTTAAGAGAAGTGCTTCTAATCAGAGTACTTCATTTATGGGTGGTAACCAATCAAGAAAACACCACAAAGCATTTTTGCTTTTATGAGAAGTGCTTCTAATCAGAGTACTTCATTTATGGGTGGTAACCAATCAAGGAAAAACCACAAAGCAGTTATAATACTATAAGAAGTGTTTCTAATCAGAGTACTTCATTTATTGGTGGTAACCAATCAAGAAAACACCACAGAGCATTTATGCTTCTATGAAAAGTGTTTCTAATCAAAGTACTTCATTTATGGGTGATAACCATTCATGAAAATACCACTAAGCACTAATACTTCAATGAGAAGTGTTTCTAATCAGAGTACTTCATTTATAGGTGGTAACCAATCAAGAAAACACCACAAAATACTTATACTTCTTTGTGAAGTGTTTCTAATCAGAGAACTTCATTTAGGGGTGGTAACCAATCAAGAAAACACCACAGTGCATTTATGCTTCTATGTGAAGTGTTTCAAATCAGAGTACTTCATTTGTGGGTGATACCCATTCAAGAAAACACAACACAACACTTATGCTTTTATGAGATGTGTTTCAAATCAGAGTACTTCATTTATGGGTGGTAACCAATCAAGAAAACACCACAAAACATTTATGCTTCTATGAGAAGTGTTTCTAATCAAAGTACTTCATTTATGGGTGATAACCATTCAAAAAAACACCACAAAGCACTTATCCTTCTATGAGAAGTGTTTCTAATCAAAGTACTTCATTTATGGGTGGTAACCAATCAAGAAAACACCACAAAACATTTATGCTTCTATGAGAAGTGTTTCTAATCAAAGTACTTCATTTATGGGTGATAACCATTCAAAAAAACACCACAAAGCACTTATCCTTCTATGAGAAGTGTTTCTAATAAGAGTACTTCATTTATGGGTGGTAACCAATCAAGAAAACACCACAGAGCATTTATGCTTCTATGTGAAGTGTATCTAATCAAAGTACTTCATTTATGGGTGATAACCATTCAAGAAAACACCACAAAGCACTTATACTTCTATGAGAAGTGTTTCTAATCAGAGTACTTCATTTATGGGTGGTAACCAATCAAGAAAACACCACAGAGCATTTATGTTTCTATGAGAAGTGTTTCTAATCAAAGTACTTCCTTTCTGGGTGATAACCATTCAAGAAAACACCACAAAGCACTTATACTTCTTTGAGAAGTGTTTCTAATCAGAGTACTTCATTTATGGGTGATAACCATTCAAGAAGACACCACAAAGCACATATACTTCTATGTGAAGTGTTTCTAATCAGAGAACTTCATTTATGGGTGGTAACCAATCAAGAAAACACCACAGAGCATTTATGCTTCTATGTGATGTGTTTCTAATCAATGTACTTCATTTATGGGTGATAACCATTCAAGAAAACACCACAAAACATTTATGCTTCTATGAGAAGTGTTTCTAATCAAAGTACTTCATTTGTGGGTGATACCCATTCAAGAAAACACCACACAACACTTATGGTTCTATGAGAAGTGTCTCAAATCAGTGTACTTCATTTGTGGATTATACCCATTCTAGAAAACACCACACATCACTTATGCATCTACGAGAAGTGCTTCTAATCAGAGTACTTCATTTATGGGTGGTAACCAATCAAGAAAACACCACAAAGCAGTTTTGCTTTTATGAGAAGTGCTTCTAATCAGAGTTCTTCATTTATGGGTGGTAACCAATCAAACAAAACACCACAAAGCACTTATACTACTATAAGAAGTGTTTCTAATCAGAGTACTTCATTTATTGGTGGTAACCAATCAAGAAAACACCACAGAGCATTTATGCTTCTATGAGAAGTGTTTCTAATCACAGTACTTCATTTATGGGTGGTAACCAATCAAGAAAACACCACAAAATACTTATACTTCAATGTGAAGTGTTTCTAATCAGAGAACTTCATTTATGGGTGGTAACCAATCAAGAAAACACCACAGAGAATTTATGCTTCTATGTGAAGTGTTTCTAATCAATGTACTTCATTTATGAGTGATAACCATTCAAGAAAACACAACAAAACATTAATGATTTTATGAGAAGTGCTTCTAATCAGAGTACTTCATTTGTGGGTGATACCCATTTCAAGAATACACCACACAGCAATTATGCTTCTATGTGAAGTGTTTCTAATCAATGTACTTCATTTATGGGTGATAACCATTCAGGAAAACACCACAAAGCACTAATACTTCTATGTGAAGTGTTTCAAATCAGAGTACTTCATTTGTGGGTGATACCCATTCAAGAAAACACAACACAACACTGATGCTTTTATGAGATGTGTTTAAAATCAGAGTACTTCATTTATGGGTGGTAACCAATCAAGAAAACACCACAGAACATTTATGCTTCTATGAGAAGTGTTTCTAATCAAAGTACTTCATTTATGGGTGATAACCACTCAATAAAACACCACAAAGCACTTATACTTCTATGAGAAGTGTTTCTAATCAGAGTACTTCATTTATGGGTGGTAACCAATCAAGAAAACACCACAAAATTCTTATACTTCTTTGTGAAGTGTTTCTAATCAGAGAACCTCATTTATGGGTGGTAACCAATCAAGAAAACACCACAGTGCATTTATGCTTCTATGTGAAGTGTTTCAAATCAGAGTACTTCATTTGTGGGTGATACCCATTCAAGAAAACACAACACAACACTGATGCTTTTATGAGATGTGTTTAAAATCAGAGTACTTCATTTATGGGTGGTAACCAATCAAGAAAACACCACAGAGCATTTATGTTTCTATGAGAAGTGTTTTTAATCAAAGTACTTCCTTTATGGGTGATAACCATTCAAGAAAACACCACAAAGCACTTATACTTCTTTGAGAAGTGTTTCTAGTCAGAGTACTTCATTTATGGGTGGTAACCAATCAAGAAAACACCACAAAACATTTATGCTTCTATGAGAAGTGTTTCTAATCAAAGTACTTCATTTGGGGGTGATACCCATTCAAGAAAACACCACACATCACTTATGCTTCTATGAGAAGTGTTTCAAATTAGAGTACTTCATTTGTGGGTGATACCCCTGTCAAGAAAACACCACACAGCAATTATGCTTCTATGTGAAGTGTTTCTAATCAATGTACTTCATTTATGGGTGATAACCATTCAAGAAAACACCACAAAGCACTTATACTTCTATGAGAAGTGTTTCTAATCAAAGTACTTCATTTATGGGTGATAACCATTCAAGAAAACACCACAAAGCACTTATACTTCTATGAGAAGTGTTTCTAATCATAGTACTTCATTTATGGGTGGTAACCAATCAAGAAAACACCACAAAACATTTATGCTTCTATGAGAAGTGTTTCTAATCAAAGTACTTCATTTAGGGGTGATACCCATTCAAGAAAACACCACACAACACTTATGGTTCTATGAGAAGTGTCTCAAATCAGTGTACTTCATTTGTGGATTATACCCATTCAAGAAAACACCACACATCACTTATGCATCTACGAGAAGTGCTTCTAATCAGAGTACTTCATTTTTTCATGGTAACCAATCAAGAAAACACCACAAAACATTTTTGCTTTTATGAGTAGTGCTTCTAATCAGAGTACTTCATTTATGGGTGGTAACCAATCAAGAAAACACCACAAAGCACTTATACTACTATAAGAAGTGTTTCTAATCAGAGTACTTCATTTATTGGTGGTAACCAATCAAGAAAACACCACAGAGCATTTATGCTTCTATGAGAAGTGTTTCTAATCACAGTACTTCATTTATGGGTGATAACCATTCAGGAAAACACTACAAAGCACTAATACTTCTATGAGAAGTGTTTCTAATCAGAGTACTTCATTTATGGGTGGTAACCAATCAAGAAAACACCACAAAACACTTATACTTCAATGTGAAGTGTTTCTAATCAGAGAACTTTATTTATGGGTGGTAACCAATCAAGAAAACACCACAGAGCATTTATGCTTCTATGTGAAGTGTTTCTAATCAATGTACTTCATTTATGAGTGATAACCAATCAAGAAAACACCACAAAACACTTATACTTCTATGAGAAGTGTTTCTAATCAAAGTACTTCATTTATGGGTGATAACCATTCAAGAAAACACCACAAAGCACTTATACTTCTATGAGAAGTGCTTCTAATCAGAGTACTATATTTATGGGTGGTAACCATTCAAGAAAAAACCACAAAGCATTTATGCTTCTATGAGAAGTGTTTCAAATCAGAGTACTTCATTTGGGGGTGAGACCCATTTCAAGAATATACCACACAACAATTATGCTTGTATGAGAAGTGTTTCAAGTCAGAGTACTTCATTTGTGGGTTATACCCATTCAAGAAAACACCACACATCACTTATGCATCTAAGAGAAGTGCTTCTAATCAGAGTACTTCATTTATTGGTGGTAACTAATCAAGAAAACACAACAGAGCATTTATGCTTCTATGAGAAGTGTTTCTAATCAAAGTACTTCATTTATGGGTGATAACCATTCAGGAAAACACCACAAAGCACTAATACTTCTATGTGAAGTGTTTCTAATCAATGTACTTCATTTATGGGTGATAATCATTCAAGAAAACACCACAAAGCACTTATACTTCTATAAGAAGTGTTTCTAATCAAAGTACTTCATTTATGGGTGATAACCATTCAAGAAAACACCACAAAGCACTTATACTTCTATGAGAAGTGCTTCTAATCAGAGTACTATATTTATGGGTGGTAACCATTCAAGAAAAAACCACAAAGCATTTATGCTTCTATGAGAAGTGTTTCAAATCAGAGTACTTCATTTTTTCATGGTAACCAATCAAGAAAACACCACAAAACATTTTTGCTTTTATGAGTAGTGCTTCTAATCAGAGTACTTCATTTATGGGTGGTAACCAATCAAGAAAACACCACAAAGCACTTATACTACTATAAGAAGTGTTTCTAATCAGAGTACTTCATTTATTGGTGGTAACCAATCAAGAAAACACCACAGAGCATTTATGCTTCTATGAGAAGTGTTTCTAATCACAGTACTTCATTTATGGGTGATAACCATTCAGGAAAACACTACAAAGCACTAATACTTCTATGAGAAGTGTTTCTAATCAGAGTACTTCATTTATGGGTGGTAACCAATCAAGAAAACACCACAAAACACTTATACTTCAATGTGAAGTGTTTCTAATCAGAGAACTTTATTTATGGGTGGTAACCAATCAAGAAAACACCACAGAGCATTTATGCTTCTATGTGAAGTGTTTCTAATCAATGTACTTCATTTATGAGTGATAACCAATCAAGAAAACACCACAAAACACTTATACTTCTATGAGAAGTGTTTCTAATCAAAGTACTTCATTTATGGGTGATAACCATTCAAGAAAACACCACAAAGCACTTATACTTCTATGAGAAGTGCTTCTAATCAGAGTACTATATTTATGGGTGGTAACCATTCAAGAAAAAACCACAAAGCATTTATGCTTCTATGAGAAGTGTTTCAAATCAGAGTACTTCATTTGGGGGTGAGACCCATTTCAAGAATATACCACACAACAATTATGCTTGTATGAGAAGTGTTTCAAGTCAGAGTACTTCATTTGTGGGTTATACCCATTCAAGAAAACACCACACATCACTTATGCATCTAAGAGAAGTGCTTCTAATCAGAGTACTTCATTTATTGGTGGTAACTAATCAAGAAAACACAACAGAGCATTTATGCTTCTATGAGAAGTGTTTCTAATCAAAGTACTTCATTTATGGGTGATAACCATTCAGGAAAACACCACAAAGCACTAATACTTCTATGTGAAGTGTTTCTAATCAATGTACTTCATTTATGGGTGATAATCATTCAAGAAAACACCACAAAGCACTTATACTTCTATAAGAAGTGTTTCTAATCAAAGTACTTCATTTATGGGTGATAACCATTCAAGAAAACACCACAAAGCACTTATACTTCTATGAGAAGTGCTTCTAATCAGAGTACTATATTTATGGGTGGTAACCATTCAAGAAAAAACCACAAAGCATTTATGCTTCTATGAGAAGTGTTTCAAATCAGAGTACTTCATTTTTTCATGGTAACCAATCAAGAAAACACCACAAAACATTTTTGCTTTTATGAGTAGTGCTTCTAATCAGAGTACTTCATTTATGGGTGGTAACCAATCAAGAAAACACCACAAAGCACTTATACTACTATAAGAAGTGTTTCTAATCAGAGTACTTCATTTATTGGTGGTAACCAATCAAGAAAACACCACAGAGCATTTATGCTTCTATGAGAAGTGTTTCTAATCACAGTACTTCATTTATGGGTGATAACCATTCAGGAAAACACTACAAAGCACTAATACTTCTATGAGAAGTGTTTCTAATCAGAGTACTTCATTTATGGGTGGTAACCAATCAAGAAAACACCACAAAACACTTATACTTCAATGTGAAGTGTTTCTAATCAGAGAACTTTATTTATGGGTGGTAACCAATCAAGAAAACACCACAGAGCATTTATGCTTCTATGTGAAGTGTTTCTAATCAATGTACTTCATTTATGAGTGATAACCAATCAAGAAAACACCACAAAACACTTATACTTCTATGAGAAGTGTTTCTAATCAAAGTACTTCATTTATGGGTGATAACCATTCAAGAAAACACCACAAAGCACTTATACTTCTATGAGAAGTGCTTCTAATCAGAGTACTATATTTATGGGTGGTAACCATTCAAGAAAAAACCACAAAGCATTTATGCTTCTATGAGAAGTGTTTCAAATCAGAGTACTTCATTTGGGGGTGAGACCCATTTCAAGAATATACCACACAACAATTATGCTTGTATGAGAAGTGTTTCAAGTCAGAGTACTTCATTTGTGGGTTATACCCATTCAAGAAAACACCACACATCACTTATGCATCTAAGAGAAGTGCTTCTAATCAGAGTACTTCATTTATTGGTGGTAACTAATCAAGAAAACACAAAAGAGCATTTATGCTTCTATGAGAAGTGTTTCTAATCAAAGTACTTCATTTATGGGTGATAACCATTCAGGAAAACACCACAAAGCACTAATACTTCTATGTGAAGTGTTTCTAATCAATGTACTTCATTTATGGGTGATAATCATTCAAGAAAACACCACAAAGCACTTATACTTCTATAAGAAGTGTTTCTAATCAAAGTACTTCATTTATGGGTGATAACCATTCAAGAAAACACCACAAAGCACTTATACTTCTATGAGAAGTGCTTCTAATCAGAGTACTATATTTATGGGTGGTAACCATTCAAGAAAAAACCACAAAGCATTTATGCTTCTATGAGAAGTGTTTCAAATCAGAGTACTTCATTTGGGGGTGAGACCCATTTCAAGAATACACCACACAACAATTATGCTTGTATGAGAAGTGTTTCAAGTCAGAGTACTTCATTTGTGGGTTATACCCAATCAAGAAAACACCACACATCACTTATGCATCTACGAGAAGTGCTTCTTATCAGATTACTTCATTTATGGGTGGTAACCAATCAAGAAAACACCACAAAGCATTTTTGTTTTTATGAGAAGTGCTTCTAATCAGAGTACTTCATTTATGGGTGGTAACTAATCAAGAAAACACCACAAAGCACTTATACTAATATAAGAAGTGTTTCTAATCAGAGTACTTCATTGATGGGTGGTAACTAATCAAGAAAACACAACAGAGCATTTATGCTTCTATGAGAAGTGTTTCCAATCAAAGTACTTCATTTATGGGTGATAACCATTCAGGAAAACACCACAAAGC
>CAXKVX010004797.1:0-20441 GCA_964058865.1 Eleocharis quinqueflora
TACATATATTTAACAAAGTACACTCACATCACCACCAATCATATTAGACAAAGTATAACTATATAAATAACATTATATATTGATCAATTTCTCTATATCACATAGCATTTTGTACACCTAAATTCCATATGAAAAACATTCAATTTTGACTAAGTAAATATCTAATTATAAAGATATATATATATATTAATCAATTTGTCTATAAGCACATAATCAATATAGTTACACACACATAGGTTAATATATAGTTAGCTATTTTTGTTTCTTCTTTGATTGTTTATAATAAAAGTCCAACTAAAAATAGTTGATTTTATAACATGCTTTCCTCGTGATTTGTTATTTACATTTTGTACATTATCGTCTTGACGTCACATTTAATAATGGGAATAGTAAAACATTATGAAATAGCATATAAATTAAATACGAAGAAAGAGATGTGTGAGTTGAACACACGCTCACTGTGCAGCATGGACACTGCACACGAGACTGATTTAGTAAAAATATTGAATAAAATAACTTAGGAGCATCAAGGACGTCTCAATCGCCGTTACCTTGTCATTTGATTTCACTTAATTTCACAAGTCCCTCGACTAATTAAACAAACTCGAAATAAATAGGAGATCTAGTCGACTCGGACCCACACACGGGGGACGAGACTGACGTAGCTGCATACGACGCTGAGGTCAGCGTGGACGCAGCGGACCCTCCATTAGAGTAGCTCACGCTTAATTCTAGGTGTGGATTCCTGGGGATTATATTCCTTTCTCTCTTATTTAGGACCTACCAGACTTACCTAACTGAACTGCGGTACCAAATTTCCAGAAATAACTAATCAGGCCCGTAGAACTTGAACTGCCATATTTGCATACTGGTAACTGTACCATTAAATGAGTCCAACCTGCACTTGCATGTCATTGCACCTCATCTTGCATGTAAAATCCGATATACGGATTGTATAGGCTATTAGACTACTTAGAATAATTATAGGTAGATGCGTATCAAATATTATTTATATATTCTCGTTGGGGGTGATGAGAGTCGGGCCGGTGAGTTTAGCTAGGACGGATGTAGTCTGGGGGCATCGTGAGGATGGATTACGTACGCAAGCTCAACGCCCGTGGGGTCCATTTCTCGGGATGTCCCTAAGGACATTCGATCACTGCTCACCAACGATGACCATCACTTGGTGGCTCGTAGTGCCAGTTCGAGTATTTGATTTTCAAGATCCTTACTAGTATAAATATTATAATATCTTCCTTTGAGTGATTAAGGTTCGGTTTCTCAGTTTAGAGTATGCGTGTCATATGTGACGTATTGGAGCTATTCCGTTCTTTATATTTCTATTAGCCGATGTTTCGGGATCTCCTAATATTCGAAGGACTTCCTCCATTGGCCCCTGGTTGGTACAGAGGAAGTCTGGGGCTCCCCTTTGGCCCCTGGTTGGTACAGGGAGTTCCCTTTTATTATTGTTACTCAAACGGGTAGTCGGTTCCTTATTTCCGTATGACGGCTGAGACCGAGAGTTTAATTTATTTTCTCATCTTTTGTGAGGGTAGGCTTCTTGGTTCGCTTTTTGATCGAGTGTGTGCTTTTATAGCCGCTCTGCATTTACCAGGGCGTTTCGTTCTGGAAACTCAGATTTTAGTTAGGCTGTGGTTGATTTGAGACCCGTCCAACGATTACGTTGGGCCTGTGGTTGATCTGGGACCCGCCTAACAATACCCTTAGGCTTGTGGTTACGACCCGTCTGAGGGGGCGAATCCTGAAGTCCTACACCCGGGGTTTCTACTTTGACAAATCCTTTCTTGTCTGGGAGCCTTGATGTTATTCACCTTACTATCTATATATTCTATTATTCCTCATATTACTTTTGGGTTTCTTCCTCGTATCGTCTTTTGGATAGACTCATTGTTAAAAATGTGAAATGGTTAACTAATGCACATTTAGGTGTAGTAATTTAAATTACAGTTAAAACGCAGTAAATGTGGATGGTCCAATTTTGAATCGGATATAATCCCAAAGGCTGGACCTTAATCCACACTGAGCAAATTTTTATAATTTACTCACGTTCCACGGTTGGTTGTGGGGTCCAGGTAAGGAGCATGAGTCCCTTTTGATGTCCAGAGGAGAGCGTTAAGATGGAGTCCGACGTCTTCCGTTTTGAAGATCATTTCATTTGCTTCCTTTATTCCTTGGTTTAGGATTAGTATGTAGTAGGTTAGCTAGGATCGGTCCCACGTTCTTTGATGGGACCGTCCTCTTTTGTATAAAATTTACTTTTGTTTGCTTCCGCTGAAAACTTTGTATCCAGACGCTGAATTTTATATATATATTTGTTGGATGATCATGTACTGTGTGAAATGTGTGTGCTTTTCCTTAAAACTAAATATAATAAATAAATCTTATTTGTATTTTTGAGTGGCCAATTAAGCCTTTCGTGTACTTGTAAATCAAGTACACGTGGCGGGATTAACACCCCTAAGCTAGTCATTATTTCTGGGGTGTGACAGCTAACTAGCTAGATTTTGCTAGTTTAGTTCGCAATCTGAGCTTAAACTAGTCATAGTTCAGCTCAAATTTTTAGTATGATATGATGCAAGTTGTATTGTAATAAACTTATTTTCTCTCGTTTGTGACTTGCTGACTTGATTCTGTATATTGCTTATAATTTGCAATTTGTATCCAATTAAAGTATTCATATTATCGAATAATGAATCGATAAGCTAAAACTAAAGCTAATTGTGCTGAATCAAGCTACTAATTAACAAACCAACTTTCCTAATTTGATTCTAAGCCGAGTTTGAAATTGGTCTACAATCTACATCGATTACTTTTGCATCCTTACTTTTAATAGAGGAGTTCGAATGAGGTAGTTAAATTTTAGATTTGGCCGTACGTTTAGATAATATATGTGAACGTGAACGTTTGCAAATAGAATTATTATTATCAAATATTTGGATTCAAAATAATAGATGTTATTTTTTATTTTTTTAGGTCAAACATAAAAAAAGTTTCAACCTTTTGTACGTGAATATTTTATTATTAAAAATATTAATATTTTAATTCATTACTTGGATTGTATTTAGGTAAGTTTTTGTAACAACTTTAGTTGTTCTCGTCGGAAATGTAATTAGGTTTCTTTTATCGTCGCAAGTCATCGAGCTGTAGATATGTGATTCTACTTTTCACCGCGTCGAGTCTGATTTGTGATCGAAAAAACAAGTGATTCAAAATTGAATCTGACGCAAACTCATGATAAAAATTACTAATTAAGACATAAGTTGAAGATTGAGCCAAATTTGAGATGTACATTCCTTCGACTGCAAATCGAACTCGACGGGTGGAAGTAGACTCAGATATCTACATCTCGATGGCTTGCGACGATAAAAATACTAATTACGGTCTCGACGAGCGTAGTTGAAGTTTGTAGAAAAATGCTCATACTTAATATTTGTATCTACAAATCGTAAATATTTTACTTTTATCGTCGCCAGCCGTTGATCTATATATATGTGAGTCTACTTTCACACCATCGAGTCTGATTTGCGATCGGCGGAATGCGCATCTAAAATTTGGCTTCATATTCAACTTATGTCTAAATTAGTCATTTTTTATCACAAGTTTGCATCTGAATTAATTTTGAATCACTCGTTTCTCCGATCGCAAATAAGACTCGACGCAATGGAAGTAGACTCGAAAATATACAACTTGATGACTTGCGACTATAAAAATAAATTATTTACAATCTCGACGAGCATAATCGAAATTGTTACAAAAAAACTTAAATATAACCTAACTCATCTATTAAATTAATAATATTTTTAGTAATAAAAAAATCAATCAAAAGTTCTAACCGTGGAGAACTTAAACAAAGAAAAAGGACGGTGTTGGCAATACCGTTCTTTTCTATTTTTTTGAAGATTTTCAAGTAATAGTTATGTCTAAATATAATTAATTAATTTAATTTCAATTATTAAAAAAAATCGGCTAGTTGAGATGCAAAAATAATTTGTTTTTGTCACTTAAATCTAATCTAGCTAAAATGTTTCTTTCTATCGATATTTGCATCTTTCATTGATTTTTTTTTTTTACTTTTATCTTCTCTAAACTAAAACAGAATTCTTAAAACAGAATTTCAAATAGAACCTCAAATACCACAAAGCTTGCGTACCCATAAATCTCACCAAAAAGATTCCTACACTAATCTGCAAAATATACTCAATTTATGTTCTGTATCTGCATGATATTTTGATTTTAATGCCTTTTACTTAATTTGTTACGATTAGGATCAATTAGTTAATTTGTTCCATGGTTTGTGGGTGTAATAATCTTGGGGATCTGCTGCATTTTGTTATTGAAGTTATCTAAAATGGGAGCTGATACGTAGATATCATATTTGATACCGACTATCGATATCGATTTTATTATGCACATTTAGTTGATTTATCGTACATGTTATTTTTTGTAATGAAATAGTTATATATGTTATTTTTTATACCGAAATAGTTATGGTATATCATGCATAATAATTCAAATAACGTGCACGATAATTCAATTAAAGATGCGTAATAACATCGGCATCGATAATTGATATCAAATGTGATATCTACGGAACATTATCCATTTGAAATTTATAGATTGCAGTAGGTTGGATGCGTGGTTTGTCTTTTGTGGTCTTAATAGACTTCCTTTAATATTCCTCGTTGTTGTTAACTTATTATTTTTCTCCTATTAGGTTAGATAATTTAACATGAGTTGGTCGGTACTTTTTTTATATGATGAAACTCTGCCTATGTTTCAACGAGTGTGGCAAATACGATATAAGAAAAATCTACGGTGTTTCGTGTTTTGTCTCTGAGATGCTTCAAAAAAGTGAGCCCTTAAAGTCAAAGCGTGGGTCTAGTGCGGAATCCGCGCGTCAGTGCCAACGAAGAAACTGAGAGAGCAAAACACGAGACACTGTATCAGCGTCCTATTATATATTGACGGAGCAAAAAAATTTCTTTAGCGGAGGTCATAATCATACTAACGTAGATATCAATATTCAAATTGTTAAATTTTAACTATGAAGGTTAATGTTGAAACAATTTAATGCTTTTGACCGATTCAAATATTTAATTAATTGAAAGAAATATAAAGTTGACATTATAAATATTATTTATACAAAATAAAGTGAGAGACATTATTTTCCATTTTTATAAGTTGAGTGAATATGTGTCAAGCACGAATGGTAAATAACAAGATGGCTATCATAATATTACAAGTCCAAACTCCAACGAAAACTCGAAAAAAATTTGTAATAGATCCGGGCGACCTAAGAGCATCTTCATCTCTGAAATTTTTTGAGTTCTAAATTATTGTCACGTCAATTTTAGAAATTTAATTTTTCTTTAATTTTTAAACTCTTCATCTCTAAAACTGAAAAATTTGAGTTTCTAAATTGGCACGTCAGCAAATATTATCAATATTATGGAAGACCGATCAATTTTAATCAATGATTAAGCCATGTCATAGTTTATAAACTCTAAAGCATAGTTGCTAAATAAGAAACTCTTCAGCAAAATTTCTAAATAAGAAACACATCTACATCCCTGAAACTCATTTAGAAACTGCCATGTCAGATTATAAACTCCTAGAATTGCAGAGATGGAGATGCTCTAACCTCTATTATAAAAAAGACCTTTTATATATAGAAAAAACAAAATGAAGTAGATTTTCTAAGTTTACTAGAGTTGTGGGTGAATGTAACTTCAGTTCTTTCAATTAACTTTAAAATTATCAAAATTGATCTATATCGCGGGTATTACATTTACATAAAAATTTATAAATTTATTTGATAACAACTAGAAATATAAAATATAAAAGACAAAAGTTATTTCAATCATTCATTTTCTCATAATTTTAGCTGATTTAACTCAAAATTTTATAAATTTAATATGTGAACGTGTCACTCGTGAAATAAATCAATTTAAGTGGTTTGAATTTATCATTTGAAGTCGATTTAATTGATTTTTCAATTAAAAACTCAACAAAATTTTAATAAGCTCTGAAATGTGCTAACTTTAACAAAAATAAACAATAAACCTAAAAATTGATACAAGAAAATTGCCACAATATTAAATTATTTGTCTATTCGAAATTTAATACAAAGTAAAAAAGTATCAATTATTATAAGAAACTAGGAGTATAACTATGATGCTCTTAGGAGCATCAAGTCTTCTGTGCTTTTAACTCAAAAACATCATTAGATTTTTAAATTTCGTTTTATCATGCTCATTAATTTTTTTATATCAAAATCTAATAGGAAACAAATATTCTCTATTTTTAGAATTTTTGAAGTACATATTTTGATTTTTTGAAAATGATCTAATTTTATATATAAACATTAATTATTTTAGAAAATTTTAGTTATATGTCACTACATAACCATTCAATTATCAAAATACCACTACATAATACGAAATTACCTATATGCAATTAAAATTGAAATTAATATATATTTATGTCGTTATCTCTATTTTAACACAATTCAAAATTAAACAAATCTAATAATGCCCAAAATATCCTCCATTCCTCTCATCCATCTCTTCCTTCTGCTCTCGATGCTCGTCCTCCATCTCCGTCTCCGCCTGAATCTCCTCCATCTCTTCCTTCTGTCTCCATCTCACCTTCCCCGGCTCTATAATTTTTTCGCTGTTTGTCTTTATTTTAGATTAATTAGGATTTTTGAAAAAATCTTTTCACAAATGAGGGAATCAACTGATGTCCTTGAGCTTTACTGATTTGCAAATGACAATAAATGGATAACCTTGGATATACTCGTTTCAAAAATTCATACATAAAACAGAAAATAAAATAAAATGTATACCAGATGTCCTTGAGCTAGTAATAAAATTTCATCTTATATTCATAAGTTTTGCAATTCGACTACTGTGTACATCTTTTCAACAATATTCCACCTTAAAAGCAAAAAGAAAAGAAAAATGTCAGATAGAACAAATGACTCCATTTTAGCAAGAATACACGCATCTGATATTTGATTACTCCTTCCCACATTATTATTATTATTATATTATTATTTTTGCTATTATTGTTATTATTATCATTATTAAAGTAAAGTTACCTTGCTCCTAGGAGCACGAAGGCCTTTCGTGCTCTTAATTTGTTACGATTAGGATCAATTAGTTAATTATCTAACACATTTGAATCTGAATGTTATAAAATATGGTCATTGTTATAAAAGATTTAAATTAAAAGTCATAAATACTATTTTTATTTTTCTAAGGTTAATCATGAAAAAAAATCAAGGTTTGAACGTTGAAAACTTTTTATATTAAAATATTAAAAATTTAATACAATTCTTGGATTCTATTTAGGTAAGTTTTGTAACGACTTTGACTGCGCTCGTCGAGACTGTAATTAGTTTTTTTTTATCGTCTCAAGTAATCAAGCTGTAAATATCCGAGTCTATTAACGCCGCGTCAAGTCTGATTTGCGATCGGAGAAACGAGCGATTCAAAATTGATTCTGACACAAACACATGATAAAAAGTTACAAATTAAGATATAAGTTGATAGTGGAGCCAAATTTTAGATGCGTGTTTCTCCGATCGCAAATCAGACTCAACGTGGTGGAAGCAGACTCGAATATCTACAATTCGATGGCTTGCGATCATAAAAAAGAATTAATTATGATCCCGGAGAGAGTAGTCGAAGTTTGTAGAAAAAAAATGCTAATCATACTTAATATTTTTTGTAACAACTTCAGCTCAGCTCGTCGGCATCATAATTAGTATTTTTTATCGTCGCAAGACATCAAGCTGTAGATATTCGAGTCTACTTTTATCACGTCGAGTCTGTTTTGCGATCGGAGAAATGAGCAATCCAAAATTGAATCCGACGCAAAATCATTATAAAAAAGACTAATTAAGATATATGTTCAAGATGGAGCGAAATTTGAGATGCACGTTTCTCCGATCGCAAATCGGAGTCAACGTGGTGGAAGTAGACTCGGATATCTACAGCTCGATGATTTGCGACGTTAAAAAAAATTAATTATAACCTCGATAAGTGCAGTCGAATTCGTTACAAAAACTTATAAATACAACTCAACTCATCAAATAAAATATTAATATTTTTATTATTAAAATAATCGAAACCTCTCCGCAACTCAGTTCAGTGCAACAAATAAATTCGGAATCATGGATTCCGGAGTTATTCCGGAGCCAGAGATTCCGGAATAACTCCGGAATCACAGACTTCGAAATGGCTAGTTTGGTGATTTTGATCCGATTTTTGCCATTTTCGTGTTTTTTTTAATTTATTTTGGTTAATAAAAAAAATTTCGGCCAATTCAGAGTGCAAGGACGATATTGGAGGACGATTCGAGAGATAAAAATATTCTCTAAAAAGAGTAGAAACATTGTGAGCTTAAGCTCATCAAGATTATTAGTATGCTTAATTAAAAAATAGTTAAATTAAACTTAAATGATACATTCGAATCGTTTTCATATAAAATTTGTGATCAAATTATATTATGGAATGCAAAGTCAAGCGATTAAAACATGACATAAAATGAATGCGTGAATATAATTCATTATTTTTATTTTTTAGCCGCTTGACTTTATATTAAATAAATTCGAATTTAAACAATTTGATGCGTAAACACAATTTTCATTATATAGATCGATTTCAACAATTGAAATTTATCATTTAAATTAGTTTTAACTAATTTTTTAGTTAAGCTTATCAATGGTTTTGGTAAGCTTATCAATAGTTTTGTTAAGTACTACCAATATTACGTATGTCCATATTTAGTAATCTAATGTTTGTTGTATAGACACACGTGGCAACATGCCTCACATCGATTGAAGTTATGGCTATGGGTTCTCTTCGTAAACTTCTTTTATTTTTTAAGAGCAAAAAGTAATAATGTTTATAATGACGGATGACACTCAAAGGTAGTTGCATCTTCCCTTTCTAATGCATTTTGCTTTCAACCCATTCCGGATCCGCATCTGCTGTCATTAAATTTGAGTCGATGTCTTCAATTTAAATGACTATGATTTAATTCAGAAAATTTCATTATTTTGTGAATTTCACTTATCAGCAACTCAATAACAACGAATTACATCGAAATAATGACAGCTGATCCGTTTCAACCACCCCTCCCATATAACCCCTCTCTAGTCTCTCTTCGATGTTTAGTGTAATAATTGCTATATCTGGTATAACTTTCGACTCCAACGGAGGTTTTGCGGCTTGTCGTACAAATCAAAATTTCACCCATTTCATCATTAACGGAAAAGAAATATTATTGCTAATTATGTAGCGGAGACTAAGCGTTTAGAAGAAAATAGACGACGTTGACCAGTTTTATTTTAGGAAAATGTTCAGCCGATTCTAACTTCGATCTCGTCATCAATATTTAGTACGGGATACGTTCAGTTGAGTTCCGACGAAAATTTGTTTTACTTATGATGCATATTATTTTCGTTATTATGCATGTTGTTTTTGTTATTGTACATTTAATAACATGCATAACAGTTAAATACTTATGATTTATATGCTAAGTTCATTATGTTTTTTTATTCTACTGTGGTTTATTATGTTTTCGTTATTATGCATGATGTTTTTGTTATTATGCATGTTATTTGTATTATTTTGCATGTTAATTACTTGCATAATAACAAAAAACAACATGCACAATAACAAAAATAACATGCATAATAACTAGAATAATTTTTCAAAATAAATGCAACTGGATTTGTTCAGTCCGCATCGATGAGAGTAGCGATATTCGTTTTCAGTGGAGCGTCCGATCAATTATATGCACAATAACAAAAACAACATGCATAATACAAAAAAACAACATACATCATAACAAAAACAAAATGCAAACTGAACTCAACTGGACTTGTTCTGTTGAGATCGATGGAGGTATTCACTACGAATGTGTTTTCGTTTACTTTGCATTTGTTTTTAGATAAGTAATAGTTGCTGAAAACCTGTTCTTTTAGAAAAGATTTTATAAATATTTGAAATTGAGAAATTTAATTTCATCTTTATTTAAAAAAAGTATTCACTACGAATATCCAATATTCAGAATGAATATCAAATAGATCTGTCAAAGAACATGTCAGTTTTAATATAAGAGCATCGACTATCTTTAACAAAAGCAAACAAAAAATTAAGTAAAAAATCAAATCTTGATCTAGTGGTTAAGAGCAATGCTTTACTATAAAGAGATCGTAGGTTAAAACTCTAATTCTTTATAAAAAAATGGAGGAATATAATGCTTCCATTTTTTTGTGCCTCCGTGATGCATCCAAATTTACATCATCTATTAAAATCAATGAATGATATAAATTTTGATGTATAAAAAAATATGCATGATAAATAATATAAATTTTGAAAGTATCACGACGGCACAACAAATAGAATCATTATACCCCTTCTCTTATATGATAAATTCTCATCTAGCTAGAGAGGTCATTATCATTAACTTCATAGTTCATAAGATTATGTGCTCAAATTAGAAATTTAGAAAAGTAAATTGCCACAAACAAAATATTTGAGAATTTCGCAAGAGATTGGCCTGAAACTAAAACAAGATACTATCGTGTCACACTCTCTCTCACATTTTATAGAGAACATTCCTATACTTGTGTCATGTCGTTTCAGAACAGAAGAATTCTCAAACAGCAGAAACATTACATCCACCAAGAGAGAATATAACTAGAAATTATTACAAAAGAAATTATTACAGCTTTCAAATAATTCATCAGCAAAAGAAATTATTACAGCTTCCAATAATTCATCAGCAAAAGAAATTATTACAGCTTTCAAATATAACTAGATAGTTATAAGTTACCTCAAGAGAGAATATATCAAGTAAAAGGGTCCGACTAACAGTTCTTCACTTTGTGTGTCTCACTTTCGTCTATCTTAAGAGAGTAATGTAAAGTTGAACCGCGCACACTTTTTTAAACGTTTTCGTCCTATATACCATCCTAAATGTTTTTTATAACTCGTATCTCGTACTTAAATTAAATAAAACATGTGTCCAGATTAGTTAAAACATATATTTGTACTAGTTATTTCAAATATGTTGTGCACTTGAAAACATGTATGATATATAAAATACTTTCACTAATAATGTTCATCACATAATAGAGCGTAAACTAAATAAAATAGATGTTCAGATCAATATTTTACAAAGCAGAATGTGCTCAACAGACATAGAGAATACCACCAAGTGATTAATCGTTTTACGGTCGATTAATTAAATTTTTGCGGATAATTTGTCGTTCATGTTTTAATATATAATAATATTAATAATTGAATAAAAACAAAATACTTGCATATTAAGAATATAATACTAACAAAGTCAATTTAAGAAATAAGAAATAAAATATTAAAGTATGAATTCATAATATTAGCAATTTTTAGAATGTAGTATTCACATATTTATTATATTTTAATTAATTTGAAAAATTAATTGGCTAATTAATTGAATTTGATGACCGATTAATCAGTTTAACAGACAATTAAGCATGTTTTGTGGTCGACTAATTATTTTTATCCGCAAAATACGGGTATACACTATACGTAACGGTTTACCTACCGCTAACGATTAATCAGATGATTAATCGGTCTTAACAGATGTTTGTTTAAACAGTATTAGTTAGAAACAAATATTTATACTAGTTATTTCAAGTATGTTTTGTATTTGAAAACATATATGGTATACAAAATACTTTCACTAATAATGTTTATCACATAATGGAGTGTAAACTAAATAAAACATGTGTTCATATTAGTTAGAAACATGTGTTTATACTAATTTTTTCAAGTATATTGTGTACTTCAAAATATATATGATATACAAAATACTTTCACTGATAATGAGAGTGAGGAACAGAGTTACAGAAAATCAAATATTAGTAAAATCATTAGCCATTAGAAATATTTTTTTAACAAGATAAGAGGATCATTAATCCATATCTGGTAAGTTATCATTCTCAATGCCACTTGATGGAATAAGATGTGTCTCATCCTCTACCACATGGACAATGTTTAGACGAAAATGATGTGTCATGTCATCATGTAACATGGAACATATGCCCAATATGATATAAATCAATCACCTTATAATTAATATATAGAATTAATATAACAATTATGATTACTTTGAAAAGTTCTCTTGTTTCTTTCCCTATATTGTCCACCATTAAAGCACACAATATAGTTACTCAAAATTTCATGTACCTCTTACATAATGACGTACATGTCTGCCAATACCTTTCAATTGTGGATTACCCAAAATAGAATTAGTGCCATTATGACTAATTAGTAAGCTAAAGTGATATGATGGTACAATGAGCGATCAGCAATTGACAACAACGATTGAACCAACTCAGATTCATTTCCCACTAGCAGGATCGGTCCTGAGAAATTTTGAGGCCGACTACGAAAGAAATTTTTGAAGTTTGTATGTAGATTTTTTTTTATTAATATAGTACTATATCATACGAAATAGAAGGGACATCAAACTAATGTGATACTTGTAAAATTTAATCACCTAATTAAACTAATTATAGACTGATTTACTGAAAAAAAAATGTACAACTCATTATAATTTTTTTGATAGAAATAACAAGGACATGATTTAGATATCATATGATGATTTACGACAAAAGACTCAATATTCTAAGAACAAAGACAAGAAAAAATTAGTTTCAACAAAATTACACTTTTAATAGCGGACTTGAGTAAAAGTCCTCTATAAAAGTCACTTTTAATAGAGAATTTTTACTAAAGTCCGCTATCAAAGGTTTTGAAAAAAAATATGGTTAGTGCGTCAGTTATTTGATAGGCATTTATTGCGAAATAGAATGATTTGATATGCATTTTTTGCAGAAATATCCGTTCGTAATATATAATTAAAAGAAAATTTTACTATTTGCAAGTATGTCATTTATTGCTGTAATTTTTTTCATCATATGTTAACTGTAATATGTCTTTTGAAAGTAATTATTATTTTTTTGCAAATGTATTTTTCTATAATAATTAAACGAGTTGTGAAAAAAATTACAATAATACTCAAAACTCATATATATTTTGACAGTAATACCTAAAACACAATAATATTTGAAAGATGAAAACATGGAAGAAGATCGAATGGGAGGAGAATTCTGCGGGAGAAGGAAGAATGAGGAAGAGTTGGTATTTATATAGAGAACAAAATTTTGGAAGAAAAAATGGTGTCTTGATCTGTGACAGCGTTGGATTGACAAAAATTGACAGCTAGATGGGAGCTAAATGGTGATCCGTGGGAGCAGACATTTTATAGCGGACCGTAGGGATGGTCCGCTATAAAAGCCTTTAATAGCGGACCCTTATGGCGTCTTCTATAGTTGACAAGGTCCGCTATTAAAGACCTTTAATAGTGGTTCATGGTTCACATTCACTATTAAAGCTTGTCTTTTATAGCTGTATCATTCCCAAATCCGCTATAAAAACCTTTAACAACGGACCTTCTATTGATCCGCTATAAAATATGGGTTATTAAATGTTGTTTCTGTAGTAGTGACTGACCACAGTACCGACAAGAAAATAGTTATTTCTTTTGTTGAAAAATTCTTTGTCAAATGAGTGTTTAAAACTATGAATGAAATGAGATTTTTTTTTTTTGCTTTGCAAGTAATATCACAATACAAAGAAATTGCAGCTTTTTTCCTTATAATTCATAATTTTATATACGTTGATACAAACTAACTTAGCGTCAATCTGTCTCTTCATGTGCAAGTGTGGGATTCGTATCTGCTGCTCTTATTGAGCAAGAGCAGGACCCTGCTCTTATCGATCTTGACCGCTCAATTTTGATCGGACCGTCCACAGATGAAAATCAGGGGGTTGTATATTTTATAAGTTTTAGATCTGAAATTTTAACGGTTCAGATCAGAAGATAAAAATTCTGCTCTTGCTCAATAAGAGCAGCAAAAACGATTCCGCAAGTGTGTGCGAGAATACGACCTAACTAAGTGTTAGTCCGTATTTGTGTGTGTGTGTTGAGAATGGATTTTAGTAGAGTTTTCTGCCTAGTGTTTTTTGTGTCTCTCTTTTGATTGTGGAACTCGGGGTATATATATATATATATATAGCACCCAACGCGTGGTTACCAGTAGCGGGTGGTTATTTGCCAGTTATGCTTAGTTAGTGACGTGCTCGGTCGTGGTATAACTGTTGTAGCTTTTTCGCCTGGAGATAAAATCCTGTCGTTAGGAAGGTCCTCTAGAGTTTTTCTTGGACTTCCCGAATATTCGTCTTCTGAGAGGCATTATTCGAGAAGTGTCTGGACTATTATCGGCTCGTACTTCTGAGTCTGTGGTATAATGACTTATCATACATATTTTATGTAATCTAATATACTCATGTCTGGAAGTTACTGTTAATTTCTACAGTAAAAACACTGCTCATGCTACAGTAAAAACTGTTAATCAGATTTTAAAGTTTCTCCCGTTGTGCACTGTTCTCGGTACAGTACATTTACTGTTCATCATATTTTTTTTACCGGAATTTTTTTAAAAAAAAATTATTATTACAATACGAAAATTTAAAATTTAATTTTTTCGCGCAGAGCGCGAGTCGAAACGCTAGTTTATAATCAAATACGATGAAGATCAAGAAAAGCTGTATCTTCTTGTTCTAAGCCCTTTAGCCAGCAAAACGGTACATTTATTCTTAAAAAAAAATGATCCTTCAATTTCATTCTTCAAGGATGATTTTATTAAGCTCAAAGCCAAATTTTGTATTTTTATTTTGTTAACAGGAGGAATGTATACTATAATGATCAAAAAACAAATTCAGTAAATTATTTATAGCCCGCTTATGAAATTATGACTACAGTATTAAATCAATGAATAATGTTTCGTAGATACCACATTTGATATCAATTATTGATGTCGATTTTATTATGCAATTTTATTTGAGTTAGCATGCACATTATTTGAGTTATTATGCATGTTATACCATGATAACTATTTCAGTACATAAATTAATATGTATAACTATTTCATTATAAAAAATAACGTGTATAATAACTCAAATAATGTGCACGATAGCTCAACTAAAGATGCATAATAAAATTGACAACATGTATAATTATTTCATTACAAAAAATAACATGCATAATAACTCAAATAATGTGCAGTATAATCCAACTAAATATGCATAATAAAATCGGTATCAATAGTCGATATCAAATATGGTATCTATGTATCAGCTCCTTAAATCAATAATTACTTAGATGTTACGACTTAGTTTAGGTCATTACTATTGCAGTAGTATTGCTTAGTCACATTTAGGGTTTCAGGTTACATCATCAACTAACCTATAAGAATTACCCAAAAAGCCTCTTACAAAACTTAAAAAACAATGATTTGCGGAGCATGATTCTTGAATAGCCGTTGATCTCTGTTTTATAATTTATTAATTTTCCATCTCAAATATTGTCTTTATTTTTTGAAATAATTATTTTTCTTTTTTATTCTAAATTAGTGATTGTTTTCATAAAACATATCTTCGAGATTGTAGCACAGAAGTAAAAATGTTAGAACAAAATTTCACAAACAATGAAAATATATGTAATTGTGCGGTAAAAATTCTTCATTATATTGTGTGAATCAAAATTAAGTTTTTTTTTGAGGAAAGTGAATCAAAATTAAGTTGGTGCCTTTTTTAACTATAATCACTAAATCAGGCAGGTAAAATGTTTTTTCTTAATGGAAAAAGGAGACATAATAGCTCTACTTAATTATTAAAAAAAACTATAATCAGGAAAATCTTTATCACTATAATATTCTGATTCGAATTTAAAGGTTCTTTAATAATGGTTACAGATAATTAAAACTAGTTACACCAGAATTGAGATTTACATCAGTTTACACGAGTTGTACTGATTGCTTGCGTCTTACAATACAGTGAGGTTTCTAGTGATTTCAAGAAATGAAACTCAGATACAAAAGTTCTCAGTGCGTCTTCTTGCTGTTGTTATTTGTGATTTAGTATATATTCTTTTCAAGTTCTACACTTCAAATACTCATTTTTTGATAATTTTTGTCATCATATTTTTGATCATTTTTTTGATCACTTTTTTATTTTCTATTCTTATGTTAGAATATGTAGAATTTTTTGACTTGATAGTTATGCTAAGTTATAATGAAAATAATTTAACGAGCGGGAACAATCTCTTCTTCTTGAATATTCCGGTTCAAAGCCAAAGAATTTTCTGCTGCTATCATAAAATATTCATCTCTAGTTTGAAATACAGTGCAAGTAATAGTGAAAGTTGAGTTGTCCTTGTTTTCCTTTTGTTGACATTGGGACTAGACACTGAGACACAGTTCAAGGTCTCCATATCTATATTGCCTTTATGTTTTAGCACAATTAATCGAAATATTAATTATTTTTTTCAGAATATATTTGGTACATTTTATTTCATGGGTAAATTAGAGGACCCTTATCCTCTGCGGAGAGAAGAGAGACGGATCATCCGATTAAAAATCAACGTTCGGGCGTCAATCATATGATTCAAAGAGGTTTTCATATGATTAATCTGGACAGTTGATTTTTAATCCGATGGACGAGATCAAAACTTCTCTCTACGAAGAAAATTTCTTAGACAGAATTTCGTTTCTAGATGAGAAAATAGAACTGTACAAAAGATGGGCTAATAAACTAGGCCCGGCCCATAAATGCATCATTAATTTTAGGTGAAATCTCAACCGTTGATTACAAACAGGTCCCTTACCCTAGTTCCTACCTTTATATTTCATCTAGCAAACCCTACCGTCGTTCTCTCTTTCTCTGCTTTGGCGGCTTGTTGAATAGGAGAGGAGCGTCGACACGATGAGAGCGAAGGTTAGTTTTCTACAAAAACCCAATCGGCGTCTGATTTTCGTGTGTTTGGTTGCTATGTAGAGTCCTAATTGCTTATGAGGATATATAAATGCTGAATTTGAGGTTTAGGTGTTTTGATTTCTTGTACGACCGTTGGGATTTTGATAGATAGTTTTTATGAATCGTGACAATTGAAGTTCGAATTGATCCCTTCTTCATTTTTGTATGGTATCTTCAGAAATTATACCTTCTTGATCTGTACCAAAAAATGGTAATGTGTGAAGGTTGTTGTGTCACTACATAATCTTTGTGAAGTTGTGGAGCTCAATAGCAGTGTCGTTTGTATAATTGTATGCAACATTGACATCAAAACTGTGCCATAATTTTGAAAATTTACCATAAGCAGTACAATAACTTCCCAATTTTGATACTTTTAATATAGTTATTGTAATAATCTAAAGTAACCTTGTTTGTTGTTGCTGTTCAAATTGTTCAGTGGAAGAAGAAGAGAATGAGGAGGCTGAAGAGGAAGCGCAGAAAGATGAGGCAGCGCTCCAAGTAGACTACTATCTATTTCCAAGTCTGTGATTTTGTTTTTCCATTAATAGTTCTTTGTTAATGTAAATGAATTTTTTTTTGAATGAATATCCTCTTTAGTGTATGCAAAACATGTTTTTGACTTGGATTAAATGATAATTTCTATATATCTTAGATTCCTGTTGTTGTTTATGTGTGCGCTTGTATCTCTTATGATTATGTGGTGGTGATAAGAATTTAGGTGTGTTATCTAGCGAGAACCTTTTAAGGCTTTTCTTTTGTGGCCGAGTTTATGGTATCAAGTATTGGATGGCTTATGCCCAAAGGCCATCATTGTCAAAAAAAAAAAGTATCGGATGGATTGAATTGGAATTTTGTCAAACATTGGTTTGGAGTTCCTCTAGTTTGGTATGCTGCTTTAGATGCCTAAATAATTGGCATTTGTCAGACATATCTCGAGGAATCCCTTGAAAGAAACTATATCTTATATGTATCTCTAAGGATATATATGCATCTCTAAGGATATATGTATCTCTAAGAGTGTGTTTGATATTTCACCTATTTGTTTCTGAATAAGGAGGAACGACCTATTATTTACGCAATTAACCTCCACAGTAAAAAATAACAACATGATAAATTATTAAGGTGAATCTTCTTTGGGTGAATAAAAAGAAGCTATGATCAAATATAATGAATTGCACGATAAGGAACGGTGCAGCTATCTCAGAATCTTTCTGGTATGTACACCACAGATAAAAACTGGCATTAATTTAGTGTAGAAGAAATTACGAAACACGTAATTTCTAGAGATTTTTATGCATAAAGATAGAACACTTTTAAAAATTGAAATACACTTTTAAAAAGCATCAAAACAAAAATTCAAAAAGTCGTCAAACAAAAGAGGATGAACCCAACACTATCTTTTCACAAAATTACGCATACTTGTTGAAACTCAATCGCTCAAGTCAAAATAATATCTCAAAAAAATATCACAAGGTTTTCAATCATATAGTTTATTAGAGCATCTCTAATGAAGCAAATCAATTTAATTGCTAAACATTCACGTCATTACTTTTAACAATTGAAGTTATTCATAAATTGTTAAATACTCCATCCCAACAATTCATTCATAATTATAATTAATGCAACATCAGCGAAAATAAATTAAAAAACGGCTCATTTCTCTTCTTCTCCATTGCTCTCCCAATAGAAATTAATTTTCAGAACATAAGTCAACTTCTCTTTGTTGGTACAACTCCAACAATTAAATTAATCATTTTCCTAGTCAACTTTTGTTCTTCCTAAATAAATTTCCTATTCTCTCCTTTGAATGTGCTATTCTCTACTTCTCTTCTCTGTTGGTACTTCTTTGGCACATTAGAAATTAATCCTCCCATTTTTTAATAAAATGCGTTGATGCTTGATGTTGAAGCTTGGCTGGAAATAATTTTAAGCCCTTTTGCTGTTTCATTTTTCCTTCTCCTCGTAATTGAGAGCTAGATTTTACCATCACACATTTCTTCATCGGAAGCTGCAGGTCTCATGCTCTGTTTTAGAACTCAGCATCGCATCAATGGTGGTCGTAGAAAATACAATTTCGAAACAAAAAGTACCTTCAATTGAGATGTCTAAATAAAGAGAAAATGTTGACGAATCTATTGGAGAAATCGACAAAAAGAATGATAGTTGATAGTAGTCAAATTTCTAAAAAAAATGAACGAAAGAGGTTTTGTTTTTGAAGGAGAGAGAACGCCGGATGTGAGGAGAAATGAAGAGCTTGGACCAATGGTTTGGCCATCGTGTCATTTAGACAAGATATCTTTTAAAGCAAATTTGCTTTTTTAACAATTCGGCTACAACCCACACATTAAAATAGCAACTGCCACGTCAGACTTGACAATTCTAAAACAAACCTCATTGTAGATGCTCTTAGAGAATAATGAGGAAAGCTAAAGATAACTTTGATCTCTCTTAGTACGCTAGAATGAGTGTTGGTAATTTTTTTGAAGAGAGAAAATAGATCAGCTCTTTAAATAAATACCGCCCATATCGATATCTCCTATCGACATATCAATACACCAATCGATACCAAATGACTATATCATTTGAAACCTAGAATGTTGATTGTCCTCTCAAACTTTTCTTCCTTAGTCAAATTTTAAGTATGCTAGGTATGTATATCGATATATCAATAGAGTATATCGATAGAACAATCGATATCGAATGAATATATCGATATGGCTCCTATTCTGTGACGATCCTCTCAGTCTGTTATGTACTTAGATACAGTACATCAATATATCGATACACATCGATATACACTGTTTTGATTTGTTTGACTTGACTCCAAAGCCGTTGTTCTTGAAAATTGAAACCTAAAGAATAGAAAAGTTATCCTATGTTTTTCAAAGACCAAGTCCTAATGCTCTAAGACTCTGAAATAGTCCGAGATGCATCGCTTTGTCATTCCTTGTTTTGCCTTGCATGTCTTGTGTACCTATACACAACAACTTAACAAATACATGTTAAATTATATTTATTTGCAAATTGTCACTGAGAAAGTTACTTAATACAACATCTTTGTGTGAATATCCAACATTCTCTCATCAATAAATGCTAGACTCTATTAGAGGTAGCAACTCGTTTCATCTTTGCTCAATTTTAATGTGGTTTTGTTCATATAGAATTTAATCAATTTTCTTTTATGTTAACTATTGTAAATAGTCCTTTTGTGGGCTCTCTAAGAACTATTTTCAAAACATTGAGCTTTGGGTAAGTATGATATTCTATTTCGCAACTAAATTTCGACCCATCACTACGCACATGCACGATAGTGTGTGTGTATATATATATGAGGAGGGATCCGTAGCCGCCATCCATTTCGTAGCCGCTCGCAACCGCTCCATTATACCAACTGTAAATCGTTGAAAATATTTTTCATACTAATGTAGACTTGGAGACCAAATTTTATATTTTTTTGAATTTTTTACTATTTATCGAAAT
>CAXKVX010004798.1:0-20935 GCA_964058865.1 Eleocharis quinqueflora
CTCTAGAAAATTTAGTAACTAAATCATCTATTTTCTAACTTCCGAGATTGCTACATGCTTCGCTTCTATTGTAGAAAGCGCCGCACATTTTTGCAATCTTGACATCCAAATTACTGTTATACTTCCTCACGTGAAAACATAATCGGAAGTGCTCTTCCAACTATCCAAGTCACCACCAAAGTCCGCATCAACGAAACCTTCTAGATTCACAATGCCTTTCTTGAAGCACAATGCCATACTTGAGGTGCCTTTCAAGTATCTTAGCACCCATTTCACAGCCTCCCAATGTCTTGTTTGATTGAACTTAAAATAATACTTGAAAGTTGTCAGTGCAACCCGACCCGATCTCGCCCGACCCAACCCAAGACCCAAAATTTGTCGATGCAACCCGACCTGGTCTCGCCCAACTCGACTCGTTACTCGAAAAAGATCGACACAACCTGACCTGAAACTTGACCTGACCTCGCCCGGCCCGACCCATGACCTGAAAGTACACGACGACCCGAAACCCGACCCGACCTCACCCCAACCCGAAAATTGTAGACAGTCAAACTAACCCGACCCGATCACGCCCGACCAAATCGACTTGCCACCTCTACATGAGACTGCCAACTGCCGAGGAATAAGGCACAATCGCCATATAGTCTCGATCCTCCTTCATCTTTGGTGTCTGAGCTTTCGACAACTTGAGTTGTACTTCTAGCGATGTGATTCATGATTTTGCATCTTGCACTCGAAATCGATCCAACACCTTGTTGATGCAATTCTCCTGTGACAAAGTTAGAATACATGCCGCTCGATCTTGAGAAATGCACATTCCTAGAATTTGACTTGTCGGACCCAAGTCCTTCATCTCGAACTCTTGTGCTAACTCCTTTAATATGTTGATTTTCTTCAAGCTTGCACCTATAATGAGCATGTCATCGACATAAAAGTAAAATAACATAAGAGCCACAAAAATCTTTGAAGTAGAAGCAGTGCTCCGTGTCTTCTCATTTAAATCCTTGACTGCTCATGAAGTTGTCGAGCTTCTTGTATCACTGTCTCAAGGCTTTTTCAAACCATAGATGGTTTCATTTAACTTGCACACAAGACCTCTATTTTCTTGAGTTTCAAATCCCTCAGCCAGCACCATGTAGATTTCCTCCTCCAATTCTTGAGTCATCAACAATTGGTCCAGTCGAAAAAGGAGCGACTTTGATTTGCGGATTTGTGACCCTTCTGCGGAATTTTTTCGTATGACCCTTAAAAAATAATAGTTATATTCACTATTATGATTTCAAAATTTTGATATTCATGGTTTTATTTTTCTGCTTCAACGTTCAGACTAAACACATGCGTTCAAGCTGAAAAAACAAACGACAAAATGATAAAGTTTGGTGCAAAACTTCAAATCTGCGTTCACATCTGAATGTTGCGTCGGCGACTCAGCGTTTAGACGCACGTTCAACACAGTGTTCAGATGCGACGCAAATTTCAAAAGTACTTGGTGTTTTTTTTTCTTTGTAAACTCGAGTGACCTCTATTTCTAACACTTTCGTCTAGTAAACACGTCTGAAAGATAAACGCAAAAAAATAAAACCGTGACAATTAAATGTTTGAAACTAAAGTCGTCGATATAATTCTTATTTTTAAGAGGTTCACACAGAAAAATTCCCCTTTTGCAACCTTACATTTGTATGTCGAATCATTTCATAATTCGGTACTGTTCAAAGTTTGAAAATTCCTAATCTTTGCGTTATTTTCTATTATTATTATTATTATTATTATTATTATTATTATTATTATTATTATTATTATTATTATTATTATTATTATTATTATTATTATTATTATTATTATTATTATTTTAAGTTTAATCCTTAGCTCGTTTTCTCTCGCGTTTGATTCGAACTATTAGTTCAAAATTAGTTTGTTTAATTAGACTTTTGATTAGCTCGAGTGATGTGTTGAATTATAAACATGTTTAAAGGGACTTATGAAACAAAACTATTAGGGTTTTTTGTTTCTGAAAATAAGTTTATTTAGGTTATTTCAGTTTTTTTAATGGAAGTTTAGGTCGATTAATTGGTCAATTAGTCATTGGCGATGATTAAACGACCGATTAGTCGTAAGCAGTGACTACATCATTCCTTGCAGATGATCCGATATAAATTTAATAAATCATTATACAGCATATGAATTAATACATTTAAATTTTTATTATTATTTTAAAATAAAATTAGTAATATTACATTCTTAAATATGCAAATATTTTTTTATAAATTATTAAATTACAATTTTTTTTATACATTAAAATATGAACGTCAAATCGTCGAAAAAGATCCAATAAATCGACATCATAATGACTGATTTGCTTGACGGTACCTTCTCCAACCGTCGACGAGCGCATTCTGTTTTCTAAAACATTGAATTATTTAAATATCATAATCAGGACATTGCTAGTTGTTCGCATTGTTTAACAAGTTTGCGGAAATATGCAGCCAAGTTTTATGTTGAAAAGAAGCCAAAAAGAGAAGCAACGAGACAATTGCATGAAATTTGAGTCAAACTAAAACAATTTCAAGTTAGATTCTATATGAAGATGAGCTAGTGTCGGGTTGGCAATTTTGGAAAGTGATGAAAATATTGTTATTTTTTTTTTGCTTCAGCGTTGAATTTGATTTTCATATTTAAATTTCGTGGGTAATTAAATTGTACTTTTATAGAATCTTTTTGCTATTTTGGAAAGTGATGAAAATATTGTTATTTTTTTGCTTCAGCGTTCAGATTAAACACATGTATTCAAATATTTTCATCTGAACGCATATATTTAATCTGAACGCTGCAGCAGAAAAATAGAAATATGAATGTCAAAATATTGAAATTAAAATGATGAATATAATTATTATTTTTTAAGGGTCATAAGAAAAAATTCCGCAGAAGGGTCACGGATCCGCAAATCAAAGTCGCTCCTTTTTCGACTGACCAATTGTTGATGACTAATGACTAATGAGATTATGACCCGCTAGAAGATTCCATTGCTAATCTCCTTTTCGTCAATACAATCATTAGCGTGTTATGTAATTCGACAGCTCCTTGATTTGATTCCATTTTGACCAACTTTTAGACCTTTTAGACATAGTCTTTAATTATAGCCATGCAGCCATGCAGCCATGATGCTTAATGCTTATCCTCATTGAACATTCAATTAATTATTTCCTTTTAGTGATCTCATTTTTCTCCCCAAGGTTTTGAGAAAAGGATAAACATTACATTTGATATCAATTATTAATATCGATTTTATTATGTATTTTTAGTTGAGTTATTTTGCAAATTATTTGAGTTATCATGCATATTATACCATAACTATTTCAGTACAAAAAATAACATGTATAATTATTTCAATACAAAAAATAACGTGCATAATAACTCAAATAATGTTCATGATAACTTCACTAAAAGTACATAATAAAATCGATAACATATATAACTATTTCGGCACAAAAATAACATGCATAATAATTCAAATAATGTGCATGATAATACAACTAAATGTGCATAATAAAATCGATATCAATAGTTGGTATCAAATATGGTATCTACGCATTAGCTCCCTTGAGAAAATAATTGCAATTTTGGTGATTCAATCAAAGAACTTTTCACTTGCAGGCGTTGATTGTAAATAAATGTTAACACAACACTCGTAACATCTATTTCAGAAATTTAAATTCCATCTTATATCTTGTATAATATATGAAAAGAGATTTTAGCTAATTTATTTATTTATTTATTAAGGATATTATGAGAAATTACATGTTTTCAGTTCATTCTTGCGATAAATGTAATATTAAGCTTTTTTACTCGTATTTGTATATTCAGTAAGAGATGATGCATGATCAAACAATATCTAAATGAGAGCTGATATATCGATCTCGTAGTTGATACCTCCATCGATTTCAACATGACGGATTCAGTTGGGTTCAGTTTGCATGTTGTTTTTGTTATTATGCATATAATTGACTAGACACAAGACTGAAAACGAAAGTCGATACGCTCATCTATGCGGACTGGATGAATCCAGTTGCATTCATTTTGAAAATGATTCTAATTATTATGCATGTTATTTTGATTCTTATGCATATTCTTTTTTTATTTTGCATGTAATTAACATGTAAAATAATATGAATAACATGCATAATAACACATTTATCTAATATAATTAACATGCTAATAAAAATATGAATATAAATACTCTCAAATGCATAATAATACAATTAACATGCACAACTCAAATTAATTAAGTTATTATGCACATTATTTAAACTGTTATGCATGTTATTAGATGCACAATAACAAAAACAACATGCACAATAACCAAAACAACATGCATTAAAACAATTTTTCGTCGAAACTCAACTGGATGCGTCCAATGCGTATTGATGACGGGATTGGTGATGGTATCAGCGGAACATTTTCCTATCTAAATTACATGAGTAAGACTGTCATGCTCCTAAGAGTACTAAGACATCTCATGTTCTTAACTAAAAACATACTTAATCATCTTCGAATTTGCTCGTTAATTTCATTATATCAAATAATTGAAGAATCTAGTAAGTACCAGATCGGACGACCACACGCGCTACGCTGGTATCGCGCAACACCAGATCAGTTTTCGAGATCGGAGGAGAGGCCCAAGATATTTCCTAGTAGGGTCGAAGTAGGATTGTCAACAGAACGAATAATTTCGTTTAACCATTTCGTTTCGCATGGACGAAATGGTTAACAAAACGGTTTTTTCTTTCGTTTCAGAAACAAAACTCATTTCGTTCTGATGCATTTTTCGCGAAATTTCACGTTTGTTGCAGAACGAAACGTTGAACAAATTTTTTTTTTTTTGGTGAACAAATGAAACGGCCATATTTCGTGTACGTTTCACCAATTTGACACACGCTAGATCCAAGTTTTTATTTGAATAGTTAGAATTGCAGCATGAGAACAAAAATGATTTTAGTCTTTCTTCCGAATGGAACATTGATCTGTAGGTACACCTCTAACCACTAGCCTGATCTTATTGACATATCTTTTGTCGAATTATATTTTTACAATTGGCACCAGAAAGTCTATAACAGATCGTTTCAGCTTGTAGAATTTATGATCAAAATTAGAAATTTTAAATAGAAATTTTGATTTTCTTTACACTACAAAATTAGAAAATTGGAAAATTATCACCTCAAAATTTTGTAGTAACAAAAATAAACAAAATTAAATTCTACGTTGAGTCGTAGGTGGTTTTTATAATAATTGCTAAGTTAGGAATATATTTGATCAAAATAAATGTTCATAATAGTAATACAATGCATTCGATGTGAAAGGTCACCGTTGATTGTTAGTTTTAAATGGAGACAAAACTGAGGAAGGTTCAATTGAGATGATTAATGCCCGTGTAGTAGGGAAAATTTTCATAATGACTTAAATATGAGCCTAATTAAACTAAATAGTTTAAGATTTCTAAAAAAATTACGGATGGCCGGAGGTTTTATTAACAATAACGCCTCCAACTTATATTTATTTTATATTATGTCCGTTTTCTACTTGTCAAAATTCTCCGGTGTAGAAAATAGATGCATGATTAACAAAAATGCCCCTAAATAAATTTCAAATGAGACTTCCTCGAAAATTTCAGAATCATTTCAACTTCTTAGAGATGTGACTAACAATAGTGTCCTTATTTTCTGCACTGAAGTGGGCTCTAGACAAAAAAGAAAACTGAAGAAAATAATAAAATATTAGATGAAATTTAGAGGCGCTATTAACAATAGCGTCGCCGATCATTTGTGAACTTTTTAAAGAGCTCCAAGTCATTATTTATAACCCGACCCTTTAATAGACCCTACATGAAATTTTTTCAGAAGTAGACGGTGGAAAAAGTTTAATAAAAAACTTGATTTATAGTGGAAAGCGGAGTTCTCGCTCTCGTGAAACGAAGGCGAATCTTAGGCGCAACTAAGAAATCAGAAATTCTAGGCGGAGGAGGTCGTGCCGCCAGCTTTCCTCCGTCTCCCCCTCCCCATATGCCCTTTCTCCTTCTCTCTCTTCCCTCCTCCATCTCCACATGTTGTTGCCACCATCAAATTGAGAGAGAATCGTTGTTAGAAAAGAGGGAAATGAGGGAAATCGCTCAACGGTTTTTCTAGTGACCGCCTCTCGCTCCGACTCAGCCTTACTTTCTTTCAAATGTCACTGTCGTGAAGGAAAGAGAGGAGAAAAATCGCATCGTGGGTTCTTCCAGTAGTCGCCTCTAGCAAGGGCGGATGTAGGCTATACTAGGGGGGCAAGTGCCCCCCCCTGGAATTTTTTTTTGCAAAATTATTTAGTGTATTTGTACGATTTGTCAAATTTTTTGTAAAATAACTATGCATATTTGAAAATCTGTGTTATTTTGCCTCTCTTGGAAAAAAATTATAGATCTTGCATTCCCTGATGGAAATCCTGGATCCGTCTCTGGCCTCTAGTTCCTACTCGGCCTGTCACCCCTCTTTGCCTCCCTTTATCCCTCATGGTAGCTCCAGGCCTTGGATTTCTCCTTCAGCAGTGAGAAATGCGGCAGTACCGAGCTCCAACTCGTTGTCGAGGCTGTCGTGAGGAGAAAAATTAAAACCCTAACCCTAGTCGGAGGAGATCCGCGAGCAGTGGCTCCTCAAAGATCCAGCAGGGCTATGTGGCAGTGCAAGTTTTTACAAGCACAAACAAATGAGATGTTTTGGCGACGACATCCAGAGCTCTGATGTGAGTTGATACTCACCCACATGAGGATACAAACTGAATGCATCTACTTTGTAGTTGTTTTTTGTGATCCATAGTAAAATTTAAGTGCTTGACCCTCATGTGGCCTTCATCGACGTGAGGGGTTGACCCTCATCTTTGAAGAGAAATGATGCTATAAGGCCAACTACCATTTGCAAATGATTGTGAGGTGTATTCAAGATAGTGATTGATGGTATGTTGCGACAAGCGGTGTATGTCTTGGAAGCCCAGATGTTGATTGAAAAGTATCATCTTCTCAAAATTATATTCTTGTTTCGTGTTGTTGCTTGTAACTCTTTTTAATTTTTTTTCCTCGTGTTTTTTGTTTCATGTATTCTTCTTCCAATTTTCTTCCTATAGTTCAAAAATCACATTTGTTTGATCTCTATAACAAAATTTGAGACTTGATCTCCATCTTATTCAAAAAAATAAAATAATGCCTAGTGTAAAAGTGCTAAGTGCTTAGCTGTGACTAGCACAAAAGATAAAAAGGCTAATTAAGTGAAATGCACCTCTTTTAACACATTTTGTCGGGTTGATTTGTCTCGTAATTTCTCTCTCAAACAAATTATTGATTCAATTAATAACCTCCATTAAAAAAAGAGAGAAAATTCTTCAAATCGTGAACTAACGCTCGAGATCTATATTCAAAGCTGGCATTTGCATTTTAAAAACAAATTCAAATTTGCATGGGGTTTTCAATATAAAAAAGAAAATGATTTTGATTGCTCAGACAATTTTATTCAAATTTCTTCCACTACATAACTTTTTAGAAAAAAATAAATAAATCCTGCTTGATTTTAAACCAAAAGTATTATAATTTATGGACAAAATTTGAATGAAATTTTCTAAGCGATGGCTATGGCTACCTAGCAGCTTTTATATTCGTAACTTAAAAAAAAAAAGCTTCAAGTATGTCAACTATATATCAAAATGTAGATTCTCTGTATAAACACAATTAAATCGCATCTATTTACAAACCGCAGCCTCTTCAACGTATCACACCTTAGCTAGGTTCTGACCAGAGTACATCATAATTCCTATTCCTATTCATAGAGTCAATTGATCTTCATCTGTTTTTTTTTCTCCCAAAAATTATGTTGTTGCATGTGATCAAGGCCGGAGCGACATGAGGTCAAGGAGGGGCAGTCATTCTACTTTGAAATTTTTTGCAAAATAAGCTTGTATATTTGTATGATTTGTTAATTTTTTTTTGTAAAATGATCATGTATATTTAAAAATGTGCATTATTTTGCCCCCTCTTTGAAAAAAATAATAGACCTTATCCTTTCATGACGAAAATTCTGAATCCGCCCCTGCATGTGATTGTGTTATATATTTAAAGTTAAGTGTTATGAACATTGTAAACTAACCCTCTTTCTATAAAGTTTTATATAATTGGCTATCATATTTTGGGGGGAAAACACTCTCTATGTTGTGTGTATAACTTGGGGACTTCTTAACATTTTGACCTCCATTCATTTGTAGTCGTAGCTGGCGGCTGACCAGGAACGCAACATCCTGGTGTAAATCGCATGGATCCGAATCTGCTATTATTTTGAGGAAAAGGAGGGTCTACTATTTAACTGTAGACCGTCATATTAAAATAAACGAACAGATTTAACTGAGGGAATATATTTTTTGTTAATCTGATTCATTGATTATATTCAACGACTCAGATTAAGAAAAGTAGAGTTCTACTTTTCTTTTTAGAAAAGTAGGTGATCTCAATCCAAATCGCATGGATATTATTCACTTTGCTCTGTATTCGACATTTTGTGGATATGAATATAATATGATATAAATATGAATATGATTTTTTTGTTAGCATTAGTAAAATAATGTGAATATGAATATGAATAAATTTTTGGATGTCGAAATATTGTGGAATTCGAACTATTCGAATATATGATATAATAGCAAATAACTAAGAATTTTATTTGCAAAATATTGTAACCTTTTTAATAGTTTTATTTATGCATCTTAATTTCGAATAAGACTATCATGCTCGTAGGAAGCCTTTCGTACTCTTAACTAAAGAAACATACATAATTATTTTAATATTTAAACTCATGTAACTTTTACTTCATTAATTTTTATCTAAAAAGATATCATTAAGAGTGCCACATATTCCGGCTAAAGATTATAAAAATATAATTATCCTAATCCTTATATATTCTTTTTGACTTGAGGTCTAACAGACTTCTGTTACTAATGGAACCCGGTTTGAGACTTGGTAGCGGTAGGAGCCCATCTGTAAGTAAAGCATGACAGGTTTTTGTTGCACAAAATCTGTGACAGAGGATTAGGATTTGAGACTTCTGTGTCATCAGTCAACACCTCTTCTCTGTAGAACTAAAGCACTTGCAAATTACAATAGCCTTGATCTTAATATATATATATAGAGCATGGCTAAAATAATATGCATAGTACACCACATTTTGTACTATGCATATAGATATAGATCATTAAATTGAGATTTAAGTTGCTCAATAAATTCTTCATATGAAAATATTGTAGGAAATTAAATTTCGTGATTTTTAGAGCTTTCTAGCTATTTTTTAAATATTTTTTAAAAACAGTCCAGATTTAATACTACAAAAGTGCAATTTCTGAGCTGTTTTTAAAAAATATTTAAAAAATAGCAAGAAAGCTCTAAAAATCACAAAATTTTATTTCCTACAAGATTTTGATATGAAGAATTTATTGAGCAACTTAAATATCAATTTAATGACCAAATTAAATACAAATGGGCGCATAGTACGTTATGTGGTGTACTATGCATATTATTTTAGCCATGCTCATATATATATATCTTCAATTACGTACTACACATCACACAGGTGCATCTCTCTCTTACACACACAGAGACAATGGCGAATGCATTTTCAATTTTGTTCCTCGTTCTATTATTTTTTCTCTTACATAAATCCCATGCACAACCACAATCCGGTCTCACAAAACATTTTTACCAGCGAGTAGAAGACTATGACCAACCCTTTCTTGTCTCACAAGATCAAACCTTCTCTTGTGGTTTCTATCCGATAGGTACAAATGCATTCTCCTTCTCCATTTGGTTCACCAAAACAATCAATAAAACCATCGTGTGGACCGCAAACCGAGACTCGCCTGTTAACGGGCATGGGTCAGAAATCTCATTTCGACATGATGGTAATTTGGTGTTAAAGGATGTTAATGGATCAATCGTGTGGTCCACCTCGCTGACATCTTATGGTGCATCAACACTCTCCCTCCTTGATGAAGGCAATCTCGTGATAAAAAGCGCAGACGGTAAGACCTTATGGCAAAGTTTTGATTCCCCAACGGATACACTCCTACCTGATCAAACTGTGACGAAAGAAACTAGAGTTATCTCAGCTATGGTGAAAGGTGGAATCACTTCAGGTTACTACTATCTCTTTTTTGATAATGATAATGTGTTAAAACTTATATATAATGGGCCGGAGATCTCTAGCATCTATTGGCCAGATCCCGGACAACCCGTGTATGACACTGGGCGTACCGACTATAATAGCACAAGGTTAGCATTACTAAACAAAACAGGAAATTTTATTTCTAGTGATGGCTTATCTGTACTGGCTAGTGATTTTGGGTCTGGTATAAGACGAAGATTAACTATTGATTATGATGGTAACCTAAGAATGTACAGTTTGAACACTTTAAATGGTAGCTGGGTGGTGACCTGGGAGGCTATGCAGATGCTATATAATGTTCATGGGTTATGTGGAGAAAATGCGATAGCCGAGTATTTGCCTGGGATGACGTGTTCGTGCCTACCCGGCCACGAGATGAACAACCCAGCCAATTGGAATAGAGGCTGTAGACCTACATATAATTTTAGTTGCAACCAAGCAGAATCTCGATTTGTTGAGGTCCCTAAAGTCGACTTCTTTGGTTTTGACCTATGGTATGAACTGGGAATTTCATTCGAAGAATGCAAGCTTCTTTGCTTGCGAAATTGCACCTGCACGGGATTTGGTTACCGGTCAAATGGTGACGGATCTTGTTATCCAAAAGGAATACTTTTTAATGGATACAAGACACCAAGTTTCTTTGGAAATTTCTATCTTAGACTTCCAACTGATTCCAATAACTCAATATTAGACACTCATTCTAGTCTAAATTGTGCCAACAGTAGTTCTGAGATCCTCATAGCATCACCAAGCGTATTTCAGACAAGTCGAAACGACCCAAAATGGACATATCTACTTATATTCGCAGCCGTTTTGGGTGCATTGGAGATAGCTCTAATCGTGATAGGATGGTGGTACCTCTTCAATGACACTGACGTACCACAATCAGTTCAAGAAGGGTATAAGATGATATCAAGTCGATTTAGGCGGTTTACATATAGAGAATTGAAAGAGGTGACAGGGAAATTCAAGGAAGAAATCGGAAGGGGTTCTTCCGGGGTTGTGTTTAGGGGGGTTTTGGATGACAAGAGAGTTGTGGCAGTAAAACAGTTAACTGATGTCACGCAAGCCGAAGAGGAATTTTGGGCTGAGGTGAGTGTGATTGGTAGAATCTATCACATGAATCTGGTCCGAATGTTCGGTTTTTGCTCCGAAAGCCAACACCGTCTTCTGGTATATGAACACATAGATAACCAATCGCTTGACAAGCATCTTTTCCAGGCCAATACAACACTTCAATGGAGAGAGAGGTTCAAAATTGCATTGGGTACAGCCAAGGGACTTGCGTATCTCCACCACGAGTGCCTAGAATGGATCATACACTGTGATGTAAAGCCGGAGAACATTCTCTTCACAAGGAATTTTGAGCCCAAGATTGCGGATTTCGGACTTGCTAAACTGTTGAAGCGAGAGGGGTCAGGTTTCAACTTTTCACACATGAGAGGTACATTGGGTTACATGGCCCCTGAATGGGTGCTAAGTCTGCCGATAACATCAAAAGTTGATGTGTACAGTTATGGCGTTGTGCTGTTGGAAATAGTAACTGGTAGTCGAGTATCAAGTGGGATTTTAAATGATCAGGGACAGGAGATGGGGTTGAGGAGTTTCGCAGACTTTGTGAAACAAGTTTTAACCTGTGGATATGAATCAGCGATAACAGGTATTGTTGATGTCAGGTTGCAGGGACAATTTGTCGTCGAAGAAGCGGCCGCCATGCTACATGTTGCCATGAGATGTCTTGAGGAAGACATAAACCAGCGACCGACCATGGATGAGGTTGTCAAGGATCTTATTGTTTTTGCTGAGCGAGACGAATTTTAGAACTTATTGTAGAATTGCCAAGTAGTAAAACTGCAAACCTCCCGTAATTTGGCCGCTATTATGGCTAGATGTTAATGTTAATGTTAATAAGAAAAGATGTAATTTCTTATGCTGTATAATATTTTTCATATGATTCGATTTTTGTATTTTAGTACAAAATTGTGAACTTCGGTTCTTCTTCTTAATTATTTCAATTTCTGCACCAGTAGTGCAGTTCCTCAGCATGTTATGCAAGGTACTTTATTGGAAGACCACAATAATCCATATATGATAATCAATCAGAGCGGAAATGTATGTGTAGAGAAAATAAGATCCATACTTCTTTAAGTAGTTTCGTTGATTATTTTGTTTAATGAATGATTAAGAAATTTTTTTTTTTTAATTGTTTCGTTCAAAAAAACGATCGAAACGAATCAAAACGATCAAACTCATTCCATTCCCTCTTCATATCTCTCCTCTTTCATCACACTAAAACAAACTAAAAACCACGCGATGATGAACGATTTTAGTCATATATAGTAATCAAAATCTTCATCTCCACGCTCGAGCAATCATTCATTTTCTCTCTCGTCACCTTCTCTCAGCATATCGTTTTTCTTTGAAATCAAAATAATTCTAACAATATGAACTCACAAACGAAATAATGAAACAAACGATCACGAAACAATAAATTTTCGTTAACCGTTTCGTTATTTAAACGAAATAAATTTTTTTAATCATAATTATTCCAGTTCTCACGAAACGAAACTAAAAACGATAAAATAATCGGACATTGACAGCCTTACATAGTTACATGCGTGTTCAGTGTCCTGATATAGAATTCAATTCATATATGGACACAACGCGTGTTTTTAATTAGTTTAGAAAATAGAGACCGCATCAGCAACTGACGAATCCAGCCTCTTGATTTCGACCGTAAACCAATTTTCCATATGGAAAAACTGAGTCTAGCTACAAGCCTACAACAGAATTTGACAGATTTGTTGCTATTAGCTACAACAGACGTACAAAAAAAAATTTCTGTCTGAGTCTCAAAATAATAAGAACTACATCTATGACTTCAGTTTCAATAATTTAACTACAATAATCCTACTTTTTAAACGCATGAGTTCACGAGACAAACTACGCAAATGTTCACAAAATTTCAACCCATCAGAATCACAAACAAATTGAAATTGTAAACGCACAAAAAAAATTTGTCTAAACACAACGTTCTGAACGTTGCGTTCAGTTAATAAAACATGAACTGCTGCTCGTGGAAGAGGCAAAGTATTATAATTAATGGGAGTGCACAATTTTATACTATGAAATCGAGTGGCACTATTAAAGTGCGGCAAACATGACATTTTTTTAATAGTTGATACATGAGATGTTCTTACAAAAATAAAATAAAATTATTAAATATTATATATTTGAATTTAAAACATATACACAGTATAAAATTTTAATTTATAAAAATGAAGATAAACTAATTCAGTAACTCATCTCATGAGTTTGAAATAAAAAATTAGACAATAAATTTTTATATCAATTTCGACTGTGTTCGTCAAGATTTTAAGTTTGTAATTAGTATTTTTCTATCATCGCGAGTTATCAAGCTGTAGATATTCGAGCATGTTTCTATTGTGTCAAGTTTATTTTGAGGTCGAAGGAACGAGCATCTCAATTTAGCTATTGCGTTAATTAAGTCTTAACTACTATTTTTAATGAATTTGCATCAGAACCAAATTTGTATTCCTCATTCCTTCGACCTCAAACCAAACCTGACACAATGAAAATAGATTCAAATATCAACAACTAGACTTATCACTAGAAAACATTAATTACAGTATCGACGAGCGAAATCGAAATTGATATAAAAATTACAAACAATCATACTTAGTAACTTTTATATCAATTTCGACCGCACTCCTTGAAATCGTAATTACTATTTTTCTGTCGTTGTAAGTTATTAGCTATAAATATTCGAGTTAATTTCTACCGTAGCAAATTTGTTCTGATGCCTAGGAAATGAACATATCAAATTTAGCTACTCTATAAACTTAAATTTTAATTAGTTGTATTATTTATCTCGAGTTTGCGTTAGAACCAAAATTGAACTACTCGGTTCTCTAATCTCAAAACAAACTTAATACAGTGAAAATAAACTCAAGTATCTACAATTGAATGACTTGGGACGATAAAAAATACAAATTACAATTCTGACGAGCATAGTCCAACTTGATATAATAAAATACCAAATAACTATTCTTTTCAATTTGAAATTTAAAAGTATCGGAATATTCGGTAATATAATAAAATAAAATTTTCATCTATGTGACTTATAAATATAAAACATATATCTTGTATAAATAAAGAATAAAAATTAAATGTTATATTTATTAACTTTAGCTGAGTACATATGTATATGATTTACATAATAAAAACAAACTAAACGTTTGCGTGGTCTTTCGGCCTTAGCACTAAAAAAATGTCCTTACACCAAGCGGTGTTTAAGCAATTAATAAATAATAAGGCAAAAATTGCATACTTCACCGAAATATCCAGTGCATCAAATATCATCAATCACATGCATTTTACTCTATAATAATATATAATAGTTTTATTTTTTCAATTTTGTAGACTGAATTTCACCGATCGTCATTAGTCGAAGTACGCAGGTGTATCCAACTAGTGAAACATCTAATTTTTTTTCAATTAATAATTTAAAGTACATTTCATTAGACCGGTCAAATATATTAAGAAATGCATTAATGTCTTCTGTATGGATCTGTACTCGAGGCCGAGGCACGATGAATTCCATCAATTTGTGCCAGTGGCTGTGCGAAATATATTTTTTTAAACTAAAATTACAGTTGTAATTCTTATTTTTTCTAGAATAAAAAAAAATTCAGACGTACGTACTAGCCATCTCTATAATAGATATCTCTATCGTGATGGTGGCTATTTTTCATTTTGTTTATGGTCAGAATCAGTCAATTCAGAATGTCAAACGGGTCGATTCGAGCATGTTGGTTCCAACCCGTCCGAGTCACGGATAATGAGTCACAAGTTGAGACGAGTCATACGGTCCGAGTTACGGCAGGTCAAAAACCAAAAGTCCCAACCCTCTCTATCTTTGGTCCATCCGGGTCAGATCCTCGCGGGTTGGCACGGGTGGCAGTCCGGTCCGAGTTCAAAATTTTCAAAAAATTCCAAAAAAAAATCTGAAAATTTCCCAAAAATGCAAAAAAATTCAAACTAAATTTAACATATTTTTAACAATAATTTTCATTTTTATTATTTTTTATAATTGTTTAAAGATCGAATAATATTCAAATAATTTCAAAAAATTACAAAAAGTGCTAAAAAATATTGAATAATTCATAAAGCTTGCAAAATAATATCAGATTTTTATAACAATAATTTTAAACTAATTATATTTTTATTTACAATTGTTAAATATTCAAATAATTAAAAAAAAAACAAAATTTCTTAGAAGTTCAAAAAAATGGGGCAATCCGATCTAGGGGGGCAGGTCTAAGGATGATCACGGGTTGGAGCGGTCCGGGTTATAGCTATCCAATTCCGAAAAAATGGAACCCACCTCGTGTTAAGATTCGTGATTTTCCACTATCCGGGTTAGGGCGGATTCGGGCTGGGTCAGGTTGCGGGCACGGGTTTCCCCGGGCCGAGTTGACCGACTTGATTTTTTTCAAAACACTAGATTAGCGCATGTTTTTTATACCAAATACTATAAAATATAACACTTTTTTAAGATGTTCATATATATAGTTGATAGATGTTTGTATGAACATGTATAATAATCGTTACAGAAATCTACTTAGAAAGAGAAAGGGATTTTTGAAGACGCAAATTTGAGTCATTAATTATATTTTTCACCTGTATGATTCTTACTATTCAGCTAGATGTTGTTAAAATTTAAATTGCTATTTTAGCTCAAGGATACTGATACAACTATACAAGACCAAAGTTACAGTACGGCTAATGAAATATACATGAATTTGTGCCAGGTTACAGCATCCAGTAGAAATATAGAATGAATAATTGATCAAGAAGAGGTTACAGTACGGCTTGATGCTTTTGTTAAAGAATGTTCCCTTGATCTTGTCACTGTGATCCTGCATATATAATCAGTGAATATACTCTAAATTCTAACAAAAAAATCTAAATTTAACTGAATTTTGAACAAATAACTCACTAGTGCAATCATTTCAAATTTAATTAGTGATCTAATTTTGAACTAATTGCAAAGCAATCATTTCTAATTTTGAACTAATTGCAAAGCAATCATTTCTAATTTTGAACTAATAACTACTAATGAACTAAGAGCAATTTGCGTTAAAATTATTTTGGACTAGTGAATATTGAAATTATTTTGAACTAATAACTAATAATGAACTAAAAGAAAACTTAAGAGAAAGAGAAGATGAAATTACATTTTCAAAGAAAGAAGGAGAGATATCATCTTCTAAGCAGAATAGCAGATGGAGACGAAGCGTATTCTAGAAGCTCAAGACTTAGGAGGGAAACAAAAGGCACTAAAAATGCTAAAAGACACTATAAGTTTAAAAGGCACTACAATATCACATTATTTAATTACTATTCTGTAACTTTAATTCTCGAAAAGATTGCTATTTTAATTGTTTTTATTTTATAACTTTTCAAGAACGCCGCTTAAGAAATGCGAATAGGGGATGATTTACTAACTTATATAAGCATGATTTTATATGATTTTATATACTTCATATAAACATCACGTAAGAAACGTTTAAAACGAAACATAACGATCCACTTGTGTTTACGTTGCGTTTAACTAGACGTAACAAAAATCGTTTTCGTCTTACGTTTCATTTAACAGACGCAACGAAAATTCTTTACGTTTAACGTTACGTCACGGCACAACGAAATGTTAAAACGTGTATCGTTGATGGCCCTAACAATGATTGATCATGTGCTTTTAACTTCTGTGGCCCTTTCACAAGTTCATTAAAAAAATATTTGAGAAAGAATAAGAAAGATTTCTTTAAGAAAGATTTGTTGTAGAGCCTCAAGTGGGCCTCGTGGAAATTCTTAGCAAGGCTCAATTGCTTAGTTCCAGAAAATGATTCTGTGTTATTTTTTGAAGAGAAAAAAAAGATTCTGTATTATTTTAATTATGAAGTTCTTATCTGTCATAGTTAGGCTGAAGTTTAAACCTCTATATCATAGTTTTTTGTTGTATTTGAAGCCAAATTCTCAAAGGACTTGCTATTCCTGGTCCTTCCGTAATTCTGAGAACTTAAAATGTCTATATTCAGTACAAATTTCTCGAGTTGTTTACATATAGTGCCTAATACGGTAATACCATGGTTTGCGCTTTTCTTTAGTTTCTTTTAATTAGGTACATAATGAATCCTATCTAGTACAAAGTCTAGAAAATAACAAATTTTGGCTGTCGGTTTTGAAGAAGAACACTACACTAGGGGAAAAAAAAAAGGTTTATATTTTTTAAATAACTGGGCTGGAACTCATTGTCAAGTTCGTTGGTCAGATTTTCTCTTTAGGCCTGGCGAGAAGACGGGTATAGTGGGCCTTTGGGCCCATATTGACCTCATGACCCAAGTCAGACGATCCAATACTAACTTTTTCTTTTTTTTATTAAGAAAATAAATGAGCTTTTGGTTTTACAAACAGCGCAACTACAAATAGATTGGCTTTTGGTGTGACATTAGATTTATGGTTAGCTCCGACATTTTTTTTATGTTACTTTTGAAACTCTCACCGTTTATACCAAGCTATTTCTACTCGAATACTTTAAATATTATATCGCATTCGTATATGGTAATATCGATTCGTGTCCAATATTTTACATGATAATCAGAATGCATTTCTAATTTGTTGTTTCATCATAATGTCGAAAGTTTAAAGTCACTTTCCATCAAGACAACTTAGTCATTGTGTCATCTACTCTTTTGTGTATAATCAGGGGCGGAATCAGAACATCGAGTTAGGAGAGCCGATTTGCAAATATAGTCTAATTTTAATGTTATAAATATGTCGAAATTTAATTTTTATCAATTTATACAAACTTTTAATAAGTTTTTTCAATTTTAATCAAAATTTTAACTAAAATCTTACCATATTAATTAAATTTAATTAAAAAAATCAAACAAAGAGTTCAAACTTTTCTGGACCAAACAGCCCCCTCCCCCACTTGTTCCGCCCCTGTGTATAATAATAGTTCTTGCTACATGTATTCACTTATATATTATTTTTTATGTATTAATTTTTTTTAACTAAAGTTTAATAATATATAGCCACAATTGTATCTAAGAGTTTTTATAATCGTCATATCACCGCACTTGTATCGTATCAGATATGTTATCTGCACCAACGCTCCTGCAACATCGATACCAAATCTTCACTTTCTAAAACATCATATCTTAAACGATACGGTAGTTAATTAAACAAGCTTATAGAGAAAATTAAACCATTTAGAATTATCGGGTTACCTTTTGAGCTCTGAAAGGAGTTTGAATTTATTAGAAATGCTCATGAGTTAGGAGGTTTTTTAGTTGAAATTGATTCAGTTAGTAAATCTCATACATATTTTACTGTGTTACGTTTTAAAATAGAACTTCACAACCTCAATGCCATTCCTAAGGGAAGGCATTTGCTGTTTGACACTGAATCAGTGAAGAAATTATATTTTTAGAATATAGATGTAGATAGGAATGATCAAGGTGGCTCTGATGAGAATCCTTAGAGTCAAGGAGGGTCATCTAAACCTTTTTGAAAACCTAAGAGACTCACAAATGATCCTTCTAATTATGATAAGCTCCCATCTAAAATCCCTACTAATTGTGACAAACCCCCTACTAAGGATACTAGTAAAAATAAAGAAGTTGGTGATAGTTCTAAGGCCAAGCAAGTTAGAAATTCTGATGAAACATCTGTTTTACTCTTGCATGAGATTCTTGGGAAGAGCAAGAAGCCTCAGTTAGTTAAAAAGTTTTTTATTCTGCCTGGTAAACAAATCATCTCTTGGGTAAATCCAAAAACCCTATATCAAGTTTCATCCTCCTCTTCTCTTAATCTTTCTCCTAGAGAGTTTAGTGATAACACTCCTTCTGAAAAGAGTTCAGAGGTTCAACCTTCTATTTCTCCTCTTGTTCCTGACACCATTGTTGAGTATGAGAATATTACTGATATTGAACAAGAGCCTGATCCTATCAATAAAAATGCTGACAAACTAAATGAGAGAGGCTCTGATAACACTGAGAACAACATACAAGCAGATGGTAGAGTTTCTAGGAATGACAGAGGATCAAGAAGTGAAAGATACAACCTCAGATTCCTGTTGAAAACAAGAGGTAGAAGAAAATGAAGACACTCATCTAGTAAATCTTCTTGTTTATTATATAGTTTTTCTTTTGCTAAATTTATTAATTCTGATTTTATTAGAAGTATTTGAAGTTAGTGGATTCTCATTAGGAAAAATAAAAGATATAAATTATCAGTTGTTACCAAATTTAGATCTTTGTTGAAAGATAAATTCTTCTCTATTGTAGAGCCTTAAGAAAATTCTAAGATTTTAGCTTAAAAAACTAACATTTGTTAGAATTAGTGAGGAATTTCTGGATTGATAGAAAATTTAGATCTTTCCCAAGTAAATTTCTGGTGAGAAAAAGAAGTGAAAGACATAACATCACTCATAATCATGTAGTTAGCACTAGATTTAATAGTGTTATTTTTCAATTAGAATTAATGGAGCTAACTCTGATTGATAGAAAATTTACTTGGGAGAATTCAATCTCTTCTAAAACATTTGCTCTTTTAGATAGATTTTTTTGCTCAATTACTTAGTATGATCATTATCAAAATTCAATTTTAACATCAATCTTAAATCCCTCCCAAGAATTCAGTCTGATCATAATCTCTTAATTTTATCTTCAACTAATAAAATAAAAAAATTCAAATAAACTTATCAGGTGTGAAAAAGTTTGGTTAGAGTGTGATGACTTTAGTGATCTCATGACTAAATGGTGGAATTTCTTTTCGTTAGATACAAAAGATATAGGAAACAGTTGGAGACTTGAGCTCCAATTCATTAGGAAGAAATTAAAAGGCTAGATAAAATATAAGAGTAGAAAAAAGAAAACAAAAAACTGAGTGTTTAAATAGAATAGATAACATATAATTGGCACAAGAAGAAAGAGATCTAGAACATAAGAAAATGATATGCTGAAAATATGTAATTCCTCTCTAGATAAAATATATGATGATGAAGAGATTTATTTGCAGTAGAGAGCTAAATTGAAATTACACTTAGAAGAAGATAAAATACAAAATTTGATCATTCTGTTGCCAACTCTAGAAAAAAGAAAAACTTAATTATGTCCTTCGAATAGATAAAGAATTAGAATATAACTTTAAGAAACTTAAAAGGCATGCGTCTAGTTTTTATAGAGATCTTATAGGAAAGAAAGATGATAGAAATATTACTTTACACACAATTTTTTTGCCTATTGAAAATAGACTTACACATTCTCAAGCAGAATCTCTTACCGATCCCTTTACATATGAAGAAGTTAGAAACATTGTTTTCTTTTATAATCATTATAAATCTCCTAGTCCTGACGGAATGTCTTTCATTTTTATCGATCTTTTTGGAATTTAGTAAAAGAGGGTGTCATGACTTTAATTATTTTTTTCTTTTCATGTGAGTTCGAAATTTCAAAACTAAATATGGCCTCTATATATTCGATCCCTAAAAAAACTGATGTTGTATCAATTAAGAATTTTAGACCTATTAGTTTAATTAACTGTAGCTTCAAAATTATAATCAAGCTTTTGGCTAATAGATTAGCTCCCTTTATGGATCAACTAATAGATCAATATCAAACAACATA
>CAXKVX010004799.1:0-22427 GCA_964058865.1 Eleocharis quinqueflora
TGTGTGGTTTTACTCTCTTAATTTTGTTCCTTATTATCTTTTTCTTAAGTTTTTGTTCTCTTTTTTGTTGTTGTCTTGTTCAAGGAATCACATTTCTCATGAGAGATTTATTTTTTTAGACTTGTAATTGAACTTCTTATTCATTAAATAAAATGAGGACACGAGTCTCATTATTTTTTTCAAAAATTGTATTCATTGTAGAAATAGATTAAGTATTTTTAATAGTTCATTTTTTTTCATCTCAATGAATTATTTTATGCTATCATTCAATATACATACTTTTAGCATTCGTAAAATTATTATTTTTTGAAAAATTACTTATTATTATTATTTTTTATTTTGAAAAGTAGATTTCACATACAATATATTTTATAACAACAAAAGTATATAAGATGAGAAAAGAAAAGAAAAATATAAGAAACAAATTACAAACACTTAAAGTTAAATTCTACGAAGATTGGATAAAAACTTCGCTGCTAATAACTCTAATAACTAGGGATTGAAATCACCTACTTTTTAACACAAGAAAAGGTGGGTCCTCCTTTTCACATTTGAACGAACTGATTAGATCTCATAAAGAAAAGCCCCTCAATCAAAATTAAGCCGATCTGAACCGTTCATTTTCTCTTTGACGGCCAAAATGTAAACAATAGAGCTCTCTTTTTTGTTGAAAATAATAACAGATTCGGACCCAATAACTGAGAACCATCGAAAAAACTCGCACAAAAAATTACTTATTATTATTGAACTCTACTATTCTAGATTGCTCGGATTAATTGAGAACATAGTGGACTCATGCTTATAAATTTCTTTTGACATCTTTTGGGGATGTAGGCACGTAGCAACTCGTCTAGGTACTTTCATATGACGTGTCTATAAAATGTCATATCATATACTCATACTTAAAGAAAAGACAAAGCCGTTTGGTTGCTTTATTCCCCGTCGTGTCGTGAATCGTTATATAAGGCAAGAAATTCCGCTGAAGAACTCTATTCCGATCGCAAAGAAGGGGGTCATTGAGACAGTAATTGACTTGAGCTGTTGATTTCTTTCTAAATATGTTCAAGTTCATTGCGTCTGCAAAGGAGGTCATTGCGGCCGCAATTGATCTGTTGTTTTTTATGTTTTGCTTGAGTCTTGATTCAGTTCAATTGATTTTAGCTCAAACAATATTTCTAACATTACATTTAACACTAGTATTAATTTAATAATACGCATCAACAAATATAATTAATTTGCATTAAATTTTATATGCATTTGTATCCAAAATTTTAGCGAATTACATATTATGCTATTGTATCAGTTAACCACATTTATGACATATCTTATATTACTCATCGTAATATTAGTGACAATATGTGATATATTAATCATCTAACACGCAGTCCAAACTTTATTTATTGGATTTGACGTCTCAATTCCAACAATCTCTCACGTGAACAAGTGTGATCCTTTTGATTACATAAATCTGAATCTGCAGATTACTTAACTTTTCTGTCTTTCTTTTTGTACTTCTTAAACAATTCGGTCCACCAGTTGCACCAACATGTGACTTAAGCGATGTTATCACATTTTTTCTCGTGGCTATCTCAACTTAAATCATAGTGTCAAATACAGCTGTATGACATTAATCAGATTCTGAACATATAGTTCGAAAATTACACAAAAGTGTGATTATACGTGCCTATTTTCAAATAAGTTTCCTTTATTCTTTACTTTAGTGAGATCAAAACTTTAAAGAGAGAAAATAATGAGATTCATAATGTAACTTGTATATATCATAACTTGTTATAAATTACATAGCACAGAACAAAATTTCCAAAAATCAGATTTCTACATTTTCCTCAAACTATCTCAAGTAGAAACTACACTCATATGAGCAACATGCTCATGAAAATTCTTAGATGGTAGCCATTTTTTAAGTGGATCTGTAATAATAGAATATGTACTTATATGTTCTATCTTTAACTCATTGTTCTATACTGTCTCTTTTATTCAGTTAGGAAACCTATAAAATTACTTTAGCCTTATTAAGTTTCTAGCATTATCATGCATGATTTATTTGTTGTCACAACATAACTTGAATGGTCTCTATGTTGAGTTTATTATATGCAGTAAAGTGACATATTTATGAAACCATGCATTGAAATCAGATTTGATACAATTAATGACCTCCAAAACTTTTTCAATATATTATACATGAGTATATAGTCGTTTGATTGTTATAAATCCTTTTAAGATCTATTATATTCATTCTAAAATATCTTATTCGAAATGTCTTTAATTTTCTAAGTATTTTCTTAATCATGTTAGCATTCGACACATCTTGCCGTGTGTAGACCAACATGTATCTAACGCCTAAAAAAAATGAGGCATATGAATACTTAGACTTTATAAATTTATTTTTAATCAATTAGAAACATTATCTTAATCTTTAATTCTTATTCACTAAGATATATCTTATTTCTCTTTTAATCCCACAGAACCTGAATAATCTAGTTTGTCAAGATTTACTTTAAATCAAAAGTTGACTTGATAATATTCATTATTGTTCCTTATTGTTCCATCTAAATTCCTTATTGTTCCAAATATTCATTTGTATCAAACATGTCCAATACTTTAAGTTAATGAGAAAAATATTCAAAATGTTACTATCGGTAAGTACTTTCAACTTTCCGTATATAAGATAATTAATTTACTTTCGAGAGTATAAAACTACTTATTTAGTCATGTTTTATAGAAAAACTTTAAAAACACGACTTTATAGTTGCAATCTTCTTTCTCTAGTAAATTTGACACTTGTATAATATTTCTTTGAGTATTCTCATAACCGAAAACAAATTATCATTGAACAATACAAAATACCTTATTCCAAAATACCCACCGGCTTATAGCCAATATAATCGCAAAAAGCAATACGTCTATTTGAGTCTATTTTAGGTCTATATGTGTTCTTAATGTACTGTTGAGTATTTAATTGAATCATCATCTAACAACACAAAATATTTTATTTCAAAACATCCATGAGCTTATAGCCAATAATATTGCAAGAAGCAATGTGTCTATTTGAGCATGTTTTGCATCTATATGTGTCATTGTTGAGTCTCTTATTTGATGTGAAGTTTGTCTATCGATAAAAGATTTATTTTCAATATATAACCTTGATCAGATTTTGAACAAGAATAGAACTTTGGTCCTAAATTATATCATCGCTAGTCTTGACATGAAATTAGAATACAATTAGAGCTTTGGCCGAGAATCTTATTCTAATTTATGTTTTCTTCTTCAACAAAATAAACTTTGATAAATCTTATATTTTATCATATCTCCCCCACAAACTCTATACCCTCAAGAATATAGTGTTTTTTTATTTAATATCTCAATTATTTGTTTTCTGTAAATTTGTACTAATTCACAATTATGTCTTTAGTGAGAATTCATACATATTCAAATGACAACTTATATTCCTTATGTTCAATTTGTACGTCTTTAATAATTTATGATTATTAAAGAGTCCACCTTTATTTGAACATGTCCATTTATCTTAAAGATTTAAATATGCATTCAAATCATCTTTATGGTTTAATAAGTTGTCTTTATTAGATATTTCAAATATATATTACTTTATGTTGTAGTATATATTAGAATTATTATCATAGATTTTATACATATAATATATATTTTTTAAATTGCGCCATTTTATTTCCTTTTATTGCGAATAGAATTCAATAATATATTATTTTGGCACAAATTCATCTAAAATCTATTATTTCTCAAGAACCTTTACTTTAATGATGACATAGGTATCTATATCTTTATGAGATGTCAAAATATTACTTTTGTATTACATGACGCTTGTCATTATGTTGGATACATATTTCATCATTTCTCGTTTTTTGGTATTGACAAAATACGTTTGACCAAAATTTGATTATATATGTCATAAGTTGACAACTTGATAGTTAATTTTATCCAAAAACCTTTCGTATTAAATTTGCAAAATATACATTAATGACAAGCTTCACCTAAAGATGTAAATGAAATTTGAAGTTATCTTATTTTGAATCATGATGATTTTTTCTAATTTAAAATTAAGTAAACCTTAACACTTGTCTTAATTACAAATAGAAAAGTTATTGTGATATATTATAAAAATCTTTCATAATTCCTCCTTACAATTAGATTTTTAATATGATACAACTTAAATATTTTGTTATAAAATATTTAAGTTTACTTAATTCATATGAAAACTTTACTGAAAACTTAAAATTTTCTTAAAGAATGATATAGTATGTATATCATAATGATTCAAACAAGAGAAGATATAAAGGGTATTTTTGGCAATATAAAAATCTGAACAAATGGAGACATTCATTTCTTAGATGCTTTATAAGATAGTATATATAAAAATTTAATTTTCATGATAAACTTAGTGCCTTCATTACAAAATTAACTTTTCTTTCATTGCAATAATAATACATAAATTTCTAAAATTAACTTCTTTAAGTGTCAAACCTACTTTTAAACTTTTCTGCAGCACACTTATTATTAATTAGATCATATTACTTTCTCATTTTATCCAAATAAGTTTTGTTAAAAATGTATCTTATGTAACTTCTATTTCTTAATAAAAAGAAGCATATTGAAATAAATATTTCTTTAGCAATTTTGATATTTTCTTTAATGTTGCCCCTTAGTTTTCAATTATGGATTCACACTTTAATGGTTTGATCATTTATTTTCCAATTAATTTTCTCACTTTATTTCATGCTGATTTAAAGTGTATTTTTTGAGAAAATTATGATCACATATCATTTTTCTTATCCATTCAACTTTAAGCAATGTTATTCTACATAATTGGCTATTCTACATATGTTTGCGTCATAGTTTGGTCTAAAATAAATAAATAATATATAAAAAATGATTGGCCGTTTTTTTATTTAATTTTCGTATAACACCGTTTTAACGTTAACTCTTAAGCGACTACCTAACCGATAAGAGTCGTTAAACATTTTTTAAAAACTTGAAAAACAGTAAAATAAATTATAAAAAATGTCAAAATTGATCTTAAAAAAAAATTTAATATGAAGATTAAGTTCAACGGTTTGAATAAGACATTTGAATTTTGAAATTGAAGATACGAAAACAAAGTACTGCTTGATTGGTACATAATCTTGCTCTTATATTATATATATCCCGTGATCTATGATCTGTGTTATATAAAGTAAAGTTAATATTACAAAACTCGACACGTGGTTTGACTAGACTCATCTAATTACCACCTCTAATAACACGTGTTGCATATTTCATTTTCTATTTTTCAGAGAATAAAATATGTACTATATATGAAATTTGTTATTGAAAATAAGAGATGTAAACTATAACTGATAAAATTACTTATATATTTTTGTCATATAGATATCATTACAAATTAATGATATTAATTAGATTTCAGGGATATTAACTATAAAAAATATAAGGCTTAGAATAATAATTGTCAAAATTAAAAGTCGGAGGGTGATTTCCGAAGGTCGGACCTACATGTATTCAGGAGGATAGCCGCTCCTTTGAAAAAAAATTGCAAAATAATTTTGTATATTTAAACAATTTGTCAATTTTTTTGCAAAATAATTTTGTATATTTAAAATTTGCTTCATTTTGTCTCTCTCAGATTTTTTTTTATAGATTTTGTTAGTCTCTAACGAAAATTCTAGATCCGTCTCTAATGATTTCACAACCTGAAAGTTGAGGAGTACTGGTGACACTATTCGTACAAAATATGTGATACAAAATATTCTATTTTTAAAATTTATTTTGTAATTTGTTTCGAATTTTTTTGTCAAAATTTAAAAATAGTCGTTATTATGTCATCCTCGATCTTATTTAAATATACACGTTTCTTTCACTTAAATCCGAAAATGATTTCTCTTGGCTAGATCCGACGTATGGGTCCTAGGTTAGAAGACCGACGAATTTTGTTTTCTTCCATAAATTATTGGGGTCCGTATCTGCTGCTCGTAAATTCCTGTTTGCTTTCCTGCTTGTCTTCGATCCGACCGCTCGATCGCCACGGACGGCTGTGATTTGATTCAGGAGACAGATGTTTTGACCGTTAGATGAGTTTTGAACGGTCCAGATCGAAACAAGCAGGAAAGCAAGTAGGAATTTACGAGCAGGAGATGCGGTTCCAAATTATTGCAACTATATTTTAATTTTTGATGATTTAGACACGTCAACATTTTTCACTTGAAGATTCGTAAAGTTTTCAACACGCTAAAGATCTCAAATTTTTAAATGTTTGACCGTACATGACTGATCACTTAATAATTTTGTTTTGATGATCATAATTATTTGATAGGGAGTTGATAAGTAGATATCATATTTGATATCAATTAATGATATCGATTTTTTATGCACATTTAGTTGTGTTATTCTGTATATTATTTGAGTTATTATGCATGTTATTTTTTGTACCGAAATAGTTATACATGTTATCGATTTTATTATGTAGGTACAACTATTTCAGTACAAAAAAATAACATGTATAACTATTTCAATACAAAAAATAATGTGCATAGTAACTCAAATAATGTGCATGATAACTTCACTAAATGTACATAATAAAATCGATAACATGTATAACTATTTCGGTACAAAAAATAACATGCATAATAACTCAAATAATGTGCAGGATAACTCAACTAAAGATGCATAATAAAATCGATATTAATAGTTTGTATCAAATGTGGTATCTACGAAACATTATCCTATCTGATATTAATATAATTTTTCGTTTTATTTTGATGATCTTAATAATGAGCTTAAAAAACCAGAAATTGGAAATGAGAGATTTTATAGGTGTATTATGGAACATGTAAATAGTAAATTTACAACTCAAATCTGATTTGACGATACAAAAAAATCGTTAATTTAGTCGATGTACAGTAAAACATATACTACTTTTTATCATAACTTAAAATATGTATTATAAATAGTGAAAAATATGATTTGTTTGACAAATTAAGGAATAACGCTACAACCCGTATTTAAAATAAGGCTAGAACAATTTTATTTGAAAGAGTGGTAACAGAGTGTTATTTTTTATTATACGAATAGTGAAAGTATTATTTGATATATAATTATATGAGGAACATTTGAAATTATTTTGTTATTTCATTTCAGCTCCACCGTAGAATAACAGAATACCTATAATTAGATCCGGCAAAATTTGACACATCCGAAAAAGTCTGTCCGACAAATCTGACATCCAAAACCGACTCGCACCTGTTAAAAATATAAAATTACATGATCTGCATTTGTAGTAAAGCTTATCCGAAAAATATCTGAATCTGAATAAACCTGCAAATAATAAGTATCCGAATATAAATTTATCCAAACTGAACTGATCTGTAACCTGAACAAAACTCAAATCAAAGGTGATCCGAATATGTATGAAAACCGAACTGATAATTATCTGAATTTGAAATGACCTGTACTGAGAAAGACCGATATCCGACATAAGATATTTACTTACGTTGCTTTTAATTTTTCTACATAATTATGAGTGTTGATTTTCAAGAAATATTTCATTTTTCACATATTCTAATTATTTTGAAAATATCAAAATTAACAAATATTATATTTCTACAAAATTATATATAAGCAATCAACTGACGAATCCAATCACATGCCTCGGAACAAGTTCCTACACTTTTGAATCAATGTATTTAACTTAGTCGAGTAGTTATCAGTGTTATGACGGGTGTTGATTGCTTGGTTAAACTGGCTTTGTGTATTATATTGATGCTGAAGATATTGTTATGCTGGTGCGACTTATGTAATTAGATAGTGAAGCTTATAAAACAAAACATTGAAGCACATTCTCAAAATAAAATACATCCTAGATCCTAATTATTAAACATATCAGATAACATCGTGCATATTTTTAAATTATAAAAAGACAAGCAATAATGTTAATAATATTGTTAAATATATTATATAGTACATAGTTACGTATAGTCATACATATGACAAAAAGTCTACATGTTTGCACCATAATTTGATCAAAAATAAATAAATAATATAAAATGGTTGGCTATTTTTAATTTAACTTATGTATAACACTGTTTTAACATTAAATCGTTAAGCGATCACCTCATCGTTAAGGCCCGTTAAAGATTTTTTAAAAACTTGAAATTTAATAAATATGAATTTAGTATAAAATTTATATTTCACTAAAAAGACGACATGCCAGTATGCCACGATTAAGAATAGTAGACAAAGCAATTGGTTCAGTAGTCTAATAGCAGCCAAGTAGAATGATTTTAATGAGGTCATAGATTAAATTCTCCGTGAGCACAAAGATTTATATCTGTTGAGAGGTATTTAGTAATAGATGTTGGAGGATTTCGAGTAACTCCTATACGTTTTATATAATACACAAATCAAATAATTTTCTTAATTTCTTCCGTGATAATTAGCTAGGTTATTTTCCTTTTATCAGTTTATATTTGACTTTTGATGAAACATTACTGCTTCTATTGCATTATTTTTTTTATAAATAGAGAGAGTCTTTACCACTCAAATCTAATTCAAATTTTATAGTTAAACATACTAAATTTGTTTTCATCTAAAAGCATATGTACAATTATATATATTTTTTAGTTATTCTAAAATAATTTATAAAACATCAAACTCCAACTACTTTAGACTCGTACCTCCAAATGTGAAGTGAAAATGACAAATTCTAATCATTGAAAATATTTTTCATACAAAAAATTACTTGAAGACCAAAATTTACAATTTTTGAAATTCTTTTACTATTTTATAGGATGATAGAAAAATTCGTTAATCTAACGACTTACATTCGTCCAATTTAACAACATTTTCACTCATTCGATAATAGTAAAAAAATATAAAAATGCAAAATTTGATCTCCAAATAGATATGAGTATGAAATACTTTCAATGATTCTGATCGGTCATTGCACTTTCCATTTCGTGATACAGATTTAAAGTGTAATAAATTTGATGTTTTATGAAGTATTTTAACACAACTCTTTTCATTTGGATAAAGATGAAAGTCTTTGTCACTCAGACCTAATTTAAATTTGAATTTATGTTCTCTAGTATTTTTTGTGTAAGATTTTTAATGCATTGTCTTTTACCAAGGCGATTCAGGATTTTCGATAGGATAGGACAAAATTTTCGGTAGGATAGGGCAAGATTTTTACTTTAGTTTTAGAGATATATTTTTGAATAAAAAAATGAACGCATATTATGTAAGATGAGGAGGCAGTGATATTATTCTATTTCGTTCTTTTGATATGCAAAAGATGATAAGTAGATTTCAAGCTAGCTAGTTAATTTATTATGCTATATATAAGTAAGCATATGATGTGTATATATATATATATATATATATATATATATATATATATATATATCAACAAAGTTAGAAAATTGTTCTGATCCCTGACAGAAGGAATCCGAAGTGGAGAGTTGGCAGAGGCATGTACCAGGCATATCCTTGCATGTCAATCATTTTTTATAATTTAATAATGGATTCAAATCTAAATTATAAACTTATACTTATCTCATAGTGGTGGAGTTACTCTAAAATGATCATCTTAATAATTTGACAAAAATATTCAAATCAATTTAAAATATGTTCAATATTGAAAAATAAACTATATATTGTTAGACATATAGATAGCCTAAAATTCAAATCAATTTTATTATTGTTTCATTGTTTGATGATATATACCATGGACAATTATTTTTTTATGCTAGCGGAAAATTCAAGTCTTTTACAGTAAAACACATAAGAAATCTTGTCAATTTTTTTATTTTTATAGATATGATGTCTGCATCATATAGATCGTGGTATAATGTTAAATTTCAAATTTGAACTTAATAGTTTTTAACTGAAATTTGGAAAAGAAAATAGCGAAAACAAGAGAGAAACTCGCGACTGAAACTCTAGGCGGGGAGGTCGCACCGCCGGCCTCCTCCTCTCTCTCCCTCCCTCCTCCCCCTCTTATCTTCACTCTCTTTTGCCGGAGAACGTTCGTGCTTCGATCGTGCATGGAAAATCGAGCTCGAGCAAGACAAATCGAGCTTGCTTCGTTCAAGGAGAATCGACCCGGTACCTATGCAATCAGACGTCTTGTCGTTCATGCAAGGACAACGCCTCGTCGGCCTCATTTTGCTCACGTCACCGCACAACCGCCACCCATCACTTCACCGGCTAAGTCCAGATCTGAGCGTAGGTCTAGAATCTCGCCTATTGGGTAAAGATCTCAGCGTGGGTAGCAGTACATGCGCCAGCCAACACTTCGTCGGTTGGGTAAGTGAGTGGTTCAGATCTGAGGGTGGGACTAGATCTCGTCGGCTGGGTAAATGGACATCCCAATCGAGCTCATTGTTCGTACAAGGAGGGTTGTTCGAATTTGTGCATGGGTGGTCCAGATCTGAGTGTGTGAGCTTCGCTCGTTTAAGGAGAATTGAGCTTATGCAAGGAGAATCGAACTCACTTCGTTCAAGTAGAATCGAGCTCGCTTCGTGCAAGATGCGTTTTCTAGAGTTACTAGCACCGAAGCTTTTATATAGCTGTCGTTGTCAAACCAATGGTTGGGAGTCTTGATCAGTCTATGGGGGTAAATCATTTCTTCTCTCTTACTTTTGTCGTCATGTGCTATATCATTTTGTCATTAGATGTCAGATTTAGAATTTGGGGTTTGATCTTGTCTTCACAAATTCATGTTCGTTTCGATTTGGTAATCTGAGGCCATTTTCGTACTTTCATGAATGAATTAGACCTTGGAACTTGGATTTATCTATGAAATTCGTCTTAACGGATTAAGGTTGTCTTCACAGACCATTTGCATCAGTGCCTTCCCAGTATGATCTAGGGTTCATCTAAAGACTTTCACTGGTGCCATCTTCATCTTTTGGTGGATGAAAGATTAGATCATGGGATCTAGATTTTTTGCTCTGATTTGCATCGGTTGGAATAAGGTTTTTCTATATCTCGACGGGTCAAATGATATAGCAGGTATTTTGCTACAAATTTGTGGAGGGTAAAGAGATGATATAGGTGAAATGATATGACAGATCATGAAGTCGTTTTTTGGACATGGACTACGTTCATGATCGACGGATAGATAGGTACGATATTTGGGATGGTACAAGTCTACGGATCGAGAATTGGCAAGTTGAGGTGATCAAGACGGCCAACGCATTGCGACGATGCATTTTTCACTTTTATTTTTAGGATTTAAATTTGTGTGCTTGTAACTCGTTTCTTACATATTTCTTTTTCTTTTTCTCATCTCTTGTATTCTTTTTCTTGATTAATAAAAATTATTGTAGGCGAAGCCTACTCTTAAAAAAAAACATATATTATTCAAATTAATTATTTACCTCATTCAGATAAAAAAAAAACTCAAGCCTCTTGCATTATATAGTTCGACAGCACATATCGACAACTGATCATGAATCTATTCTTTTTAGATCAACAGATCATCAAAAGAATAAACTATCGATTATTCTATTGTTGGCTCTGATTTGTTGCAGATATTACAATGTGACCCATTACTATTCTTGAGCTGATAATTCACATGATAATAACATGCATCTATCTTAATTTCCAGGATATTTCATAGAGTCTATCAACATATATAGTGGGTAGTTAAAGCCTCATTTATTCTAAAATTGGATTCCAATTTTATTGGAAAAAACTGGAAAGGTACAAAATTCCTCTCTTTTGGGGGATAAAGAGCAGTGAAGCATCAGCACTTCAGATTTCCACTAATTGAGCAAGGAATGCAAGAATTCACCTACTTTGAGTTATTATAATATATATATATGTACACAAAGCTGCGAACACATGTAACAAAAAGAGAGCATATAGAAATTTTGAAGGCAGGAAAAAAATTGATATTAAGTTTGAGTGGTGAATCTTGCAAAGGATAAATTAATAAAGAAGACCTAGCCTAAATCTAATCACAAAAAACAAAGGAAAATTTGATGGTTCCTTCCGACCGTTGGATTGTTTCGATCTCTCATCTGATGCGACGCTGGCCTTTACTAGTATCCAATGAGATGGGAAAGGGGAACCCGGTCTTTACTGTACTGTGCACCGATAGTAAATATACATGCCGTGTCCACACAAATTTAGAAACTTTTAAGTCTAAAATATTCACTAAACAAACTGAGATAGTGGAGGTTTGATTCGCATTAATAAAAGAGTTAATATATCATCCCCACTTTCTGTCCTCCTCTCGCGTCTTCCGCTACGCGACAAACAATTACGTGATACAGTATAAAGACTTGTAACATTTAGTATAAAGACTTGTAACATTTAATATAAAGACTTTCATGTTAAAATGGAGACTGCCAAATAAAGTATTATGTGTACATTTTCTGAGAGATGAAAACTGTCAAAAATATAAAGACTTCGAATGTTAATTATAAAGACTTTCATGATACAGTATTCATTGCAGTATATAATTAACAAGGAAATTACAAATAAATACTACATGTCTTGATAAATGAAAACTTGACACTCAATATTTATTATAATGAATCCAGTTCAATAGTATAAAGACTACTACATTTGAGTATAAAGACTTACATTCAGTATATAAAGACTACTACATTTGTCGTATATGGAGGGCGTGTAAGAGGGGCTTGTAAGGGAGAGACAGTTAGTCGCTTCCTTAATAAAATTAAATTAAACAAATTAAAATACCAAAATAAATAAACAGAATTTTAAACTGAGTTTCAAAGCATGCAATTGAGTCGTAAATTTTCTCACCTACAGCAAATAAAACTGCAAGATAATTACTGATAAAGAAGACTTGTATCCATTAGAAGAATTGAGACCTAGCTAGCTTTTTTTTTTCAAATTAAACAACCTTTGTGATCCCTATTCAAATAGGGTATACTTATTTCCTCTTCGACAACTCATCGGAAAACATCTGTGTCCGGTCGACGCCGGAGAGAGCCCAACACATATAGCAAACTAGAATGTAATTAATTCTAACATAAAGAACAATTGATTCAAAGCAAAACAAAATTGATGCAAAAATAAGTTGATATGCTCCACACTAGCCAGTGCTATGCCTCACCTTCCCCCTACATTGCACCGGGTTAAATTTCTTTGGGGTAAGCTAGTTTAGTTTCTCTTGATTTGCACTTGAAATCCAGACAATTTCTTTTTACTGTTACTTTTTTTATAGTTTCTTAATATAAAATTATTCCAGAAATTCAAATTTCTTTGTTTGAATTAGGGAAGCAATCTAAATACAATTAGCATAAAATTAACAGTAACTTTATTTATATACACCTACGAATACTTAAGGTAGGATCTTCAGGACAGCAACACCAAACAGGTTCATATCAGAAATCTATTTTGTGTTTCTGAGTTAGGATTTAATTAGTTCTATTTATTCCATAAAGTCATGACATCAGTTAGGATTTTATTAGATACAAACCTCGCCATGTAGTCTTGCTAGAATGCTAGCCTCTGGAAATACTCAAGAGGCATTTTTTACATCATAAACGAACAACAGTAGACAGAGTCAGGGGTACAGATTGAGCGTAGGTTAAAGACCAATAAAGATGGGAGGTTAGACATTATTCTGCAACTTAAATTTATTTTTACATATATGATTATAGAATTTTGATTTAGAGCAGCAGTAAATACACCAACACTAAGTCCTCATATTGCCTTTGTTATTGTGTTTCACCTCAATCGAAATGATTGACTCGACACCTAATGCTATTGGTTGTAAATCCTGAGTTCACGTTGCTTTCATGCTACGAGCTATCTCAAGATTTTCACAAGCTAAATATGAGCTATCTTTAAAAGCTATTGTTTTTTTTCTGTAATCCAAATAAAGTTTTTGAACAGATGGTTTATCTTTCTTATTTTATCAATTTTTTTGAAACTTAGTAAAAGATGATATGATGTAATTAGTCAATGCTTTTTATTATGATAAGTTAGGGATTTCTAAATTAAACATGGCATCTATTTGCTTAATTCTCCAAAAAGCTGAGGCAAACTTAATTAAAAAATTTAGATCAATTAGTCTCATTAGTGTAGTTTTAAAATTATAACAAAATTCTAAGCAAATAGATTATCTCCATATATGAATCACCTTATAGATCAATCTCAAACATCTTACATTAAATGAAGATTTATATTAGATAATGTTGTTTCAACTCTTGAAATTCTACATAAGATTAGAACACATAAAATCAAAGACATTCTCTTTAAAATTGATTTTGAAAAAGCTTTTGACATGATAAATTGAGACTTCTTATTTGAAGTATTAGCAAGTAGAGGATTCAATTCAAAATAAGTTAATTGGATTAGATTAATTTTTCGTGAAAGTAGAACTTGTATAGATTCTAATGGATACTTAGGTGAGTATTTCTACTGTAAATTGATGCAAAAACGTTACACTAATGGATACTTGTATATATTCTAATGGATTCAATTCACCGTTTGGTACCATGGTGTTATATAATGGTTTCTGCCCAAACGTTACACTAATTTCGGTCGGCATGACTCATTGTTACACCGCACTAACCTCCCTGACAGGCTGACACCTTTACCAATGACCATGTTGCTGCTACACTGGCTTGCCAGCGCCAGTGCAGCGGGTGTTTGTGCTGGATTTGTTGTGCTACGCGAATGATTGGATCCAGAATTAAGGTTTAGGTTCAATAAGTTGCCATCGAGTTTTTACTAGCTTTTAAAGTCGTAAATAAGAAATTAGAAATTTAATTAACTTAATATTTAACTTTAAAACTCAGGAAATTATTGTCCCTTAGAAAATAGAGAAAATATAGGTCAACAATATATAGATAAAATATTAGTATAAAAATATATATAATAATAAATAAAAGAAAATGATAACTAGTGATATTTAATTTTTTAATAATATTTAAAATATTAACTAAGTAATTAAAATAATACTAACCACAATTGTTGATAAGAGTAATAAAGTAATTATATATATAAATATAATTACACAGGATTAACACACAAACAAAACTAATTAAAATAAAATTAATAAACTTGTATTCTTATATATTTTCTATATTATATTTAGCACACAAAAAAATCATATAACGTATAATATTCGACATAGCTACATAGTAGGATAGTTAATTAGGTATGACGTCATAATCTGACATAATGATACTTGACTACAACTATACGTGACAATTAAAATAATTAAATATTTATAACAACATGATTTACTAAATATAACATATATATATATATATATAGAGAGAGAGAGAGAGAGAAATGCTATTATGCTTTGCAAAGCACGTGCTTTGAAATTGTGGATCATTGGATCACGCTTTGTGATTCGTGCGCACATGATGATTGAAGATCCAATGGTCCACAATTTCAAAGCACGTGCTTTGCAAAGCATAATAGCATTTCTCTCTCTCTATATATATATATATATATGGGATATGCTATCGTGCACTATAGTGCCAAGGCTCTTTTGGCATTAGACTCTTCTTAACCGTTTGATTGAAAACTTTCTAGCCATTCATTTGGGTGCCTTCTTAATATTACGAACGTAATGGTACTATTCCCCCCTTCTGGGTACTTTTCCCCTTTTATCGCCTATACTAAGTACACGTCTCCCAAACTTCTAGCTTTTCGGGTTCAATTTTTATATCCCTTCGATTTTTTTTTTATGACCGTTCCATCCCTGTTTTCCTAGAAATTATGAAAGAATTTAGAAAGCCATGAAAGATACTAACCAAAAATTAAGCTCTGATACCAGGTAATGGCGCCCTACGGATCGATCTTCAAACTTCGCAGGCCACTGAGGACGCGGGATAGTAAGAAGATAAGTGCAGAATAGTGAAATTGAAAGAGGAAATTTGAAAAGTTGGAATTTTATTGATACTCAAGTAAGAGAAGTAAAACTTGCTGGTTCTCAGCTTGTTTTGCAACTCTGAATACAAGCCCTTATATAGAACTAGAGACTCGGATTTTGGAATCTCAATTATCACATCGGGTGCTCATTGGGCCCCATCGACATGTGAATAAAGGGATTTCCACAATACTTTGTCTCTAAAGATAACAAACGTGAGTGGGTGACTCAGCTAACCACTACACTCTACTCAAAATAAAGTAAAAAAATGCTCATATAATTGAGCACTACACTCCAAGCAAATTTTTGGTGAACGGCTCTAATCCATCCACCTGCTAAAGCATTCACAAACACTTAGTAGTGGCTATCTTATCACGCCATCTGCATAAGAAAACAAAACAAAAGAAAGATTCTCACAATTAAGTGCCCCAAACCTAAAAAGTCAGCAGTTACCCATAGGACCCTGCCAGACTGAACCTTAAGATTTATTTATCAAAATTCAGCGGTTTTCATGAACTTCTGCTAAACTTTGGGACTCACCACAGCTTCCTTAATTTACATTTTTACAATATTATTAAGAAAAGCTTTAAAATATTTTTCCATCCTTTCGAGCATTTCAAGCTGTTTCTTTAGTATCTAATAATTATCAGTTAGGATACAGTCACTGCGTTGGTAAGGCTTACAGTACTTCTCCTCCCTGTTAATTATGGAAATCAATTGCTGAATGTCCACCAAGGTGTGTCGCATGTGCATTTCCTTGGTGTCGGACAATCTTTGTGCATTCTCACGCCATTCTTTGAGGCTTTGGTTTGGTTTGTTGATGTAGGCCTCAAACTGTTGTGCATGTAGTTGATCTGCATTGATAAGGGGAACAGGTTTTCGATTTTCTCTTGAAGGGATTGGGTTAATTCCTTCGGGACTGGCACATTGTTTTCCTCTTTGTTGTGCATTTCGTCTAGTACTGGTCCCAATTTCTCGAGCATCAGCCCTTGCTGGTCTGTGAGACATTGTGTGTTAAGGGCAGCAGTTGTAAGTCTCGAGAGAGTGTCTGCTAGTGAGTTGAGTCTTCCTTCAATATGCTCAAAATTCACCTGTACTCCTGTACCTGTTACAAAATCAACAAACTTAACCCATCGAACACGCGAGGGTTTATTGTTAGATGACTTGTTATAAAAACTTATTATCGCCTGACAATCTGTTCTTAATGTGATTTCCGGCTTGTCCAAATAATGGATTTTCATGGCTGATAATGTTTCCATACAAGCGTGAATTTCTGCATCAATTGTTGACTTTATAACATCAAACTTGCCACTGGCATATGCACAGACTTTCTCGGTTGATCCGGGGTCATTCTTTCTCGGTTTCCATTTGCAAACTCCACCCCATCCTTCCATGCAACCGTCTGTTTCTAGTATAATGTATGCGTCCTCTGGCGGAAAACTCAGATCTGGCAAATTCTGGACCAGTTCCTGAATTTGTTTTATTAAATTTATATCTGAGGCTTTCAATCTTTTATCTCCATGTGGGCTGACTTTGGAGTAAAGAGGACCAAGCAAAATTCCCAATTTCGGGATGTAGGATCTAGCATAATTCAAAATTCCAAGCCATGATCTTAGACCCTTTTTCTCTTTGAGTTGTTTTATATCAAAGTTGGCTATCTTTTTAATGATGTGTGGTTGGAGCTTAATTTTTCCTCTATTGATCTGTGCTCCTAAAAAGTCAATCTCAAGTACAGCGATTTTCATCTTAGTTGGTGATAGTACTAAACCGTGTTTTTCACAAATAGCTAACATCACCTCTAGATGCTGTGCATGTTTCTCCTCGTTTTCCGAGAATACTAGAATATCGTCAATGTACACTGCAATGAATGTCTCTGTTCCTCTAAAACAATTATCCATTTTTCTTTGAAATATTGCGGGGGCATTCTTCAAGCCAAACGGCATAACCAACCATTCATATAACCCTCCTGGGACGATAAAAGTCGTCCAAGGGATAGATTCAGGACTCATGGCTACTTGGTGAAAGCCACTTTTAAGATCAAATTTGGAAAATATTCTGCTATTACTGATCTTTTTAAGGATTGTGTTTATACCGGGCAGACTGTATTGATCCTTGTGTGTATTGTCATTTAAAGTTCGGTAATTAAGGACCATCCTCTCCTTTCCTTTTATTTCCTTACCAGTTTTTGGATCAATAGACGTACCAGAATTTACAATAAAGGCCATTGTCCTATGCTTGCTGGTACTTGGCCTGATAACACCAATTTCTAGTAACGCTTTTATATGTCTATCAAATTGTTTTTCATGAGAGGCGTTACGTGTTTCAATGGTTTGTCCTCTATGGTCAAATCTGGATTTATGATATCAAGCTTACACACGACCTTGTTCTTTTGCCAATGCATTAGAGGATCATTACCAATAAATCCTTGATTTTTGAGTCTAGTTAAGAGGCTGCCAAATCTCTTTTCAAACTTTGGATTTGTAATTAGCGACTGATGGTATAGAGCATCTTGAATCGTGATATACTTTATTTCATCTAATCCTAATTCTTTAATTGCAACAGAATGGGCTACTGTTTCGGTAGATGTTTGAACAACAGTAACATTCTTATAGAACGTTATCGTGTTTCCTTCAATTCTTAGTCCACCTTGCATTGATCTAATGAAATTGCACCCAATTAACATTTGTATACCGTCTTGCATACCCATGGGGAAACTATAAGTAAAGGGTATTCTGAATTTATTCTCACCAATTGTCATCTGGCCACCATTTAGTTTCTTATTTGCTATTTGGGTTGAGTTAACTCCTATTATTTGTACCGGGTATGGACTGGGTTCCAGGGCCTCTTCTGGTACTGCTAGTTGATCAACTAAACAGTTTGTTGCACCAGTATCTAAAATTGCCCTTATTTCAAAAGGTTTTATATTAGGGATTTCGAATGTGATCATTAAGTTGTAAAGACGGTTAAAGATTCTCTTTTTCTCTGGTTGTGGTTCAGAGGTTCCTGCCTTGTAGGAAGATTCATCAATTTCAAATAAAACATTCACTCCTTCATCTCTTATTTCGTCTTCTTCTCCTATCTCATCTTCCTCTTTTGTTGAGAGTTTATTAAAATCATTAGTTAAGTCTCTGATTAGATTTTTCTCTCTTTCCTCTTGTAATGTCTGTTTTAATTTTTCAATTTCGCTCTCAAGATACACAATATAATTGGTCAATTCCTTTATTAGTGCATCTTTATTATTGTAAGGTCTTGGCTGTAAGGAAGTTTTTGGTTTGACTTGTTTTCCAAAATAGAATGGGGCGCATAATGAACAGACTGAGAGATTACATTCTTTACACCCTATACCGTATTCCGGTTTTATTGTTAATTTATAGAAGCTACAACTCCTTTGGACTTCTGTTTCTTCAAAATTATGCTCACAAGATTCTTGTTTTTCGAGTAATTCGACTTTGCTTCTCCAGCCGAAGTCTGTAATTTGTAGCATCAGGTTTGATTCCATAGGTAATTCCTCTAAACAAGTTCGTACCTGATATTCTGTGTTACCAGCTTCTCCTTCTGACAGACTACAGATTGCATCACTGTCCGGTTCGTTTAGATCTACTGAGACAACATCGAGATCATCTGGTAAATCCAGATCGTTCATTACTGCGGCTCTTACTATGTTGCCTTTCTTATTCCTGCATTCTCTAGCAAAGTGTCCTTCTTCTCCACAGATAAAACACTTGCATTTACGTACCCTTTCTGCGTGCTTTCGTTTAAATACTCTCACATGTGAATCATGAGGTTTTCCTTTGTAATTTCTAGCCTTTCTTAACCCATATTTCTTCCTATTATTTTGGTAGTATCCTGGGATGGGTATTTTGTTACATATCGTTAAGTCCTTCAGGCTTCTTTGTAACGCAGCCTTTTTGCACATCTCGTCTAGGTACTGATACGAGAAATGGATTCTGGGGATTACCCCAACTGTATTTCCTGGGAATTTCTTTTGAAAGGCTTGTTCAAGTTCTTTCCCAATTAGCGGTGGCATCTTTCTAAAGAATTTTTCAGATAGTTCGGGGGATATATATATTCTTCCTGATTTTGCCGCTAATATTTTAAAATCATTCATGTAAAAGAATAGATCTTTCACATGTTCACAGGATAGCCTTTCCAAATCCTGATACGCTCTGTCTTGTTCATCAGTAGTTCCCTGATATGGATCTTCCAGAATTAATACTCTTCTGATCTGAGATATTACGTTTTGCGTATCATCTGCCACTGCTTCTAAGGCTAAGTATTCAGCCTCAAAGGCCATTCTCCATTGGATCCAGATTTTCTTTTCTACTTCGCCTAATAAGTTTTCGATGAATTGTATTTTAGCTTTATTATTATCGAAGTTTCTTTCACTTATTAGGTTTAACGTTATCGATTCTCATCTTGAAATAACATCATTGTATAAGCCAATATCTTCTGGCAAGACTAACATTGCGCCCTGCTTTTGCATGGCAGTTGGTAAGTTCCACTGCTCATTTTGGTGTGATCCGACTCCTCCGGGTAGACCTCTTGGTCTTTGCATGAATCTACTTCCTGATGATTCATCATCATTTCTTAATCTACCTGGTGGTTAATTTATTCTTCTCATTGTTGGCTCTGGGGGTAGATTATAATTTGATGTTATTGATGAAGATAAAAGTGTGTTTTGGACAATGGGTTTTTCAAGAAATTGTTTTAGTATAGGATAATCAAATTCTGATTCCTGTCCCAAAACGTATACAGTTTCGGTTTCAAAAGAAGGCTTGTTCTTATCCCCACCACCTTCCGCGAAAGGATTTATGAAATCCTCTTCGTTTTCTTCATCACTTTGGTCCCATATAGGACTAGCTTGTTCCAATTCGACTTCAGCCAAATTGGCGGTTAGCTGAATAGCTCCCCAATACGTGTCATCGTCTTCTTCATCTTCTAATTCATCATCGGACACGTTTACAAACAGTACTAAGGCTGTTTCTTCCTCTGACAGTTGTTCTTCATCGTTAGTTCCAATTGTTGGTTCCTGAGATGGTTGTGTAGCCGCATAATTTTTGAATTTTAATGAAATTGTTCTGTTTGATCTCGTGCGAATCATAGCGTCTTGTGGATGTTGCACTTCTGCTACACGCGTGGTCTAATAATCCATCTTGATCCCCTTAATCCTTCTGTGGTATGTGATTGTCCAGAGATCGCTTGGACACCTCTACTGGTTAGGTAATCCGAAACTCTTTGTACATTATATCTAAAGCTGGTATAACTCGTATTAGACAGTCTTCCTATTAATGATCTTGTTAATAATAGGTTACTCTCTCCAGCTTGCCAGTTTTCATACCCATGTGTTTGAACTACCAACTGTATATGGTTAAAGAAATCAGCTATACTAAGCATCATATTTGGTGCTAGGTATGCTAGTTGGGTTCCGGTAGTTAAATCCATCTCCATTGTTCCAATTATGGATCTATCGTCTGCCCACCGGGTATCTCTCACCACTACAAGGGCGTTTACACCTGCTTCTCTACGATGTAGAGTATATAATCTTATCGTTATTAATCCTAGGTGTAAATGTTGAAATCTTGATCTTTGTATTTCTTCGTAACTTTGTTGAGTAATAAATGGTAATTCTAACTGTTGTCCATCAGTTACGAGGATTCGTTGGTCAGAGTAATGTTGGTATACCCTATGTTGAGTAGCAGTCCAGCCATCTTGGTAAAGTGTCTCTACTGGTACTGACTGTGCTCTTCTGAACTGGGATATGTTTAATTCTGCGTCAGGATTCAGTTGGCTCTCCAAACTCCTGTTGTACCCGATTTGTCTCCTTTCGGGTAATCTTCTTTGTATTTCTTGTCGTAGTCTCTGGCTACGTCTATAATTTCGTATTTGATCCTCAATTGTTGGAGTTTGATTTTCATTACGGCTTTGTTGTTCTCGTTCCGAGATAGATGGTCGTGGTTCCATCATAGTCTCAGTACGCGTTCTGTTCATTTTAATTTCTTTTTCTCTTCTTCAAAAATTTTTAGTGGATCTTTGAAGACGTAGAATGGTACCTCCTTCTTCTTTGGTTTAGGGATTGGTTCACCTAAACTCAATTTCTTTAAGTTCTTTTGTAACTCGTCAATGGTATTAGTTATATCAGCACTCGTCCCGGCTGATGTTTGATCAGCTACGACTTGCCTGATACTTCTAATAGCCTCTTTACAATCCTCCAAATTTTCAGTAAGTCTCACCAAGAGTTGGATTATGGTGTTGTTTTGTTTAATTATGGTAGCAGTACCACTTTTTGATTCAGTCGGCTTAACGAAACCAACCGCGGGTTCTTCAATCGATTCGGTAGCTTTTAGGGCTTCTATGTAATTTGAACTCTTTTGTGTTATTCTCTAGTCACTCATATATTAAAATTTGGTTAAGTATGTGGTTTGTTGGCTTTTAATTTCAAGTTTTCTAGGTCCACAGTTCAGGATTGGTCATATTTTTGCAATTTTTAAATTTACTCAAAAAGTACGAATCTTAAAAC